>JAPHDB010000245.1:0-202158 GCA_030772735.1 Fusarium sp. MBC 181 | reverse complement strand
CAGAAGAATTGGCCGCCGAGAGAATAAGGGACGAAATAATTAGGTTACCTCAGGCGACTTTAGATTAGCCTTTAGGTTACTTTATTCTAGCAGTCTAATCCTTTAAGAACATTTCTTATATTACACAACTGGTTCTTGATCTCGGCTTTGCTATCTCAAGCCACTTCGTAACGAACCCAAAGAGATAGTCCAATTCCGCCAGAGAATCTAGATTCATTACTAGTTATTTGCGCAAGCTCATTATGAAGCTATCGCTAGCAAGGTCTCATACTGGGCCTCGGTCCAACTGTCTTAGCTAAAAGTGCCGTTTGAGTTCACAAACATTGTGACTTTCTTAGTTCTTCGAAACAACTTGTCAAGCTGTCATTAACTTAGTAAGCTAATACCGCGTGTGTGAGGGTGGCGTGATATCTTGGCAGCTGAAGCACCGACCTTTGTCTAGACCTCTAGTTTTCACCGGCATTATGGGAGCTAGCGGTGTGATTATACGCTCCGACCCTCGACATGACTGCAATCTTCAATGACGAATATATAACGGCATGGTGAGTTCTCAGTAAACAACCGTGCTTTAGATATTAAGGGCTCTGCGGCCTGAATATTGGAACTATTGAAGTCAAACTCATTTGCATAGGCTGGTACGCTATGATAGATCTTCTGACCTCACCCCGGCATTCTAGTTCAGGCACTTCCGATAGGTGAGAATCACCCCTCTGGAGATTCCACTCCGCAGTTGGACCGGTGAATCTCAACCCCATGCTTTAGATCGGCGATCCGGGGTAATTAATTGATCGCTGTTATTCCCCTGCCCATGCACCTGGAAATAAGGTCCGCCAGACACTGATAAGATCTACAGTCTGTGCCAAGATCCGATTGTTCTCGGACTACCAACGGGCTGAACGGGTAATGCTTGTTACATCCATCTCTCATATCTAAATCGTGGTAAGCAGCTCTGAGCTTGAAAAATTTAGCTGCAGCAACTTGCGCAGGTCCTCGAATCTTGTGACCTCAATACACTGACAGCCTGCGCGTGGCAACAAAGCTTGATAGTCGCTGCACGCTCTATACAATTACAAATGCCTAACGCTCGTACCTCGCAAAAGAACCTTAAATGGGCAAGCTCATTCCAAACAAGCTTAGCGACACTCTAAATCTGGCTCACGGGCCGCTACAGAAACGGTCTCTATGTGTTCAGATTGATGTCATACAACGGTGCTTCTGTTGTAATGCCCGCTTTCTTATTAGTTATCTGTCTGCCGTTCCTAGTAAAAAGCCCCCTTCGCACGGACAGTGTGATATCTTCCAGTTCCCCGCCAATGATGAGCTGGCAAATTCCAAGCTTCAAGAGTAGCCAAGTATTTTAGTTTTTCGATAGATCGTTTTTAGCGCAACGGTAACCCGGCGAAGGAACATCTTGACTTGATTGAGACATTGGACTTCGCTGTTTGTGATCGTGCAGCAATATGCTTGTTGAATTGACCAATCAAAAATATATGATTCTCATCATCCAAGCCTTCGATCGGCGCGCTTTGAGACAAACTGGAAATCACCCTTGTCAAATCTCAAGGAATCGGGACTGTTGTTGAGGCAAGGGGCTTTTTGACTGAGACAGTAAGACACGGGAAGGATACACAACGTCATTTTAATGGCAATTATCTTTGATGTCGGAAGAGAAAATGAACACTGCATGCGTTAATTCATGCAGTACGACCAAGCATCTCAACGATAAATAGATCTGGTTGGTCCCTACCCAGATACTACTCTGTGCAACCATCCCTCATCACTCCCCTTCATCATGAAGATCACGCTATCCTCATGGCTCGCAGCAGCCTGCCTTCTCCCCTCCACTCTCGCTTTCCCCCAACTCAGCCCCGAACAAGTCGAGGCCTATCGCCAACATGCTGAGCGAGCCCCCGAAGCCTGCCCCTTCGCTGCTCAACAAGAGAAGCGAGAGGCAGCTGACTGCCCCTACGCAAAGGAAAAGAGAGCTGCCAAGTTCGACGCCAAGAAGCAGCGCATCAGCGTCTCTGGTCAGCATGCTTTCCACGCACCCAACTTCAAGGCTGGCGACCAGCGAGGTCCCTGTCCTGGTCTGAATGCGCTTGCCAACCATGGATATCTGCCTCGCAATGGTGTTGCGGATATGCAGACCATCATTCAGGCCACCAACGAAGTCTACGGCATGAGTCTTGACCTTGGAGGTTTCCTCGCTGTCTACGGTACCGTCTTCAATGGTAACCCGCTGTCCACCAGCCCAGGTTACTCCATTGGCGGCCCCAGTCGCTTCAGCCAGAACATCCTCAACGGAGGTGGTATCCTTGGTACCCCTTCTGGTCTCAGTGGTTCTCACAACAAGTATGAGTCCGATGTCAGCGCTACGCGAGGCGATCTCTACGTGACCGGCAACAACTTCCATGTTGTTCTCAGCCGCTTTGAAGAATACTGGAAGGCCATCCCGCTCAACACCCCGGCCCCGAAGCAATACACCGCTCTCGCACCGTTCCACTACAAACGGTTCCAAGACTCTGAGAAGACCAACAGTCACTTCTTCTACTCTCCCTTCGCGGGTGTTTTGGTCTCCCCGGCTGCATACTCCTTCCCTCCGCGAATGATGGCCAACCACTCCAGCAAGTACCCCGAGGGCTACCTCTCCCGAGAGGTTTTCACCAGCTTCTTCGGTGTCAAGGGTGATAAGCCTGGTAACTTCAAGGTCAACCAGGGTTGGGAGCGTATTCCTGAGAACTGGTACCGTCGCCCGATAGGCGATGAGTTCTCTATCCCTGACTTTCTCATTGATGTTCTCGAGCACGCTGCGAAGTATCCTCGTCTCTTGAACATCGGCGGTAACACCGGCAAAGTCAACAGTTTCGCCGGTGTCGACATCAAGGACCTGACTGGCGGTGTCTTCAACACTGCCATGCTTCTCAAGCCCAATAACCTCGAGTGTTTCGTTATGCAGATTATCATGGCTGCTGCCCCTGATGTTCTGGGAAGTCAATTCACCGACGTCAAGAAGGCTTTGACCCCCTTGAGCGATAAGCTCCGCCAGCTTCTCGCCAACAAGAGCTGTCCTCAGCTTCAGAAGTACAATCAGAAGCTGTTTGCAAAGTATCCTGGCTACACCGAGGCGTACGGCAGTTACGCAGGTGTTTCCAAGGGTTCTCTTAAGGGAATCATTGAGACTGGCAAGGGAATTTTGGGAGGACTTTGGCCTACTGGTAACTAGTGATGTATTCTAGCTTGGATATCTGTTTCTGTGGCTTCAGCGTTGTGCTTGAAGTGGTTATCTATTTGTACTTGACTGTTTAATGTTAGTTAATTTATTATACCTTATTCTTGAACCGTCATTAGAACGAAGGCAATTTACTGCTGTTGTGTGTTTAAATCTCGTTCTCGGAACATGCTGCATTTTCTACATCTAATTGGCCAAGCGTCAGCTACCCCCCGCGTATACTCTCTAACTGGAGATATCCATGAAAGATCTATCGAACACACCCTCTGTAATAATTGAACCCGGGTGAGACCTGGTAAGACATAATTATCAAGTGATGCAATTGCTCGATTCAATTTCTATAAGGGCGTACAGCCTTCCTGAGTAATGACGCTGATCCTAACTTGAACTGCCTATTCAGGAAACTATGTCTTAGACTGACCATAAAGCTTATTCTCCAAGCTTCACACTAGAAAAAGTCGAAGCATTCCGCATTCTCAACCACCACCAGCGGAGCGAAATGCCCGCAATGGCGCTCCAAGCCACTAGAGTTCAATAGCGCAAGGCACTAGAACCCAAACGCCAGAAAAGACAGGGGTAAAAAGCCATCAAAACCCATACGAGAAGATCAGCTAATGAACGCGCCGGTGTCACAACGCACGGTTGTTTCCTCGTCATGGACACTCTACAACTACCGCGGTCGGATATTGAGTGGATTGCCCTCTAAAATTACAGGGAGATTATATGGGGATCGACAGCGCAGCCACACCTTATAGCTGTCTGGTTCACCCCGGTTCTTCACTGTAAATCACTGTCTTTCACGTAAAATGCGGTTCCAGGTACCTCTTCTCGTCTTTGCAGGCGTTGGTCTGGCTGCTCCGGCACCAGAGCCACAACTTGTTTCCGGTCTTCTCAATGGTGTTGGCGGTTTGCTGGATACCACGCTTGGTGGTCTTCTTGGACCGCTGCGCAAGGCTCTTGACAGCGGTGACAGGAAGAAGACACTCGATATTCTGCACCAGCTGTCGCCTAACAAGAAGCGCAAGGATGTCAAAGAGGTTAATGCTGCTTTGCAGAAAATCTCAGAGGCCAAGCCGAAAAACATTGTTGAGTACAGCGCGCAATTAATTGGGAATGGTATCATTGCTGGCGATACGGCGGATCTTTTCGCTTATGCTAAGGGTCTTGTTTCTGCCGAAAATGGAAGCAACAATAAGTAAGTCAATTCTGATCATGTCTCATGAAACATACTTACCATTTGTAGGAATCGCGATCCTTCCAAGAAGGTGTATCCCAAGGTCTTGAACTGCGATGCCTCTTACACCGTTCCCGAGTCAAAGCTCCGTGCTGCCATTTACATTCCACCGACCTTCACATACGGCAAGAAACCCCCAGTCATCCTGTTCCCCGGTACTGGATCCACTGGTTACACTACCTTCCGAGGTAACTTCATCCCGTTGCTCACCGGCGTCGACTGGGCTGATCCCGTTTGGGTGAATGTCCCTGCTCTTCTGCTCGAAGATGCACAAGTCAACGCCGAGTATGCTGCATACGCGATGAACTACATTGCTTCTCTCACCAAGCGCAACGCAGCTATCATCGCCTGGTCTCAAGGCAACATTGACGTCCAATGGGCCCTCAAGTACTGGCCCTCGACACGCAAGACTACAACCGACCATGTCGCCATCAGCGCTGATTACAAGGGTACCATCTTGGCCAACACCCTCGGCCTGACCACTCTGATCAACACTCCTTCTGTTCTTCAGCAGAATGCAGGAAGTGATTTTATCACTACCCTTCGCTCCAATGGAGGCGACTCAGGCTACATTCCCACCACAAGTCTCTACTCCAGCTTCTTCGACGAAGTCGTCCAGCCCCAAGCGGGCACTGGAGCTTCTGCCTACCTCCTCGATGCACGCGATGTCGGTGTCACCAATGCTGAAGTTCAAAAGGTCTGCGCTGGAAAGCTGGGCGGTTCTTTCTACACTCATGAGAGTATGCTTGCCAACCCATTGACCTTTGCGCTTGCGAAGGATGCTCTTACGCACAAGGGACCTGGAAAGGCATCCAGAGTTGACCTGACAAGTGTTTGCAACAGGTCTTTGGCACCTGGACTTGGATTGGAGGATTTGTTGCTCACTGAGAATGCCGTTGCTATCGCTGGTCTTTCTCTGGTATTGTACCTGCCCAAGCAGTTTGATGAGCCTGCTATCAAGCAATACGCTCTCAAGGCAACTGGTAAATGCTAGGATGGATTCGTTTCATACATTTAATATTCAATATGTTGTTTAATATTATTACTTGACGTTCTTGATGGCGTCCAATTGACAATATTCCTCTATGGATCAACCACTATGCAGTCAAGTTGGCTCGACCACGATTCCACCACGACAATTTTCCATCCTATTGTTAGTCGAGCTTACTGTCTGTCACTGCACTAAATGTAAAAAGGTTCTGCAGGGTCCCCGTGTCTCAAAAAGCAAAAGAAAAACTGCCTCCACACCGGATTGAACGATGGACCTTTGCATTACAAGTGCAACGCTCTACCACTGAGCTATAGAGGCTGTTGATGTAAGTTGTCTCGCAACTTCGCTACATATACCAAAACCCAAAAATCTTCTGCAGCTCATGGTATCTACGAGACTCATCATCGTGATAGATGCTCAAGGTAGCCCGAGATTGATCTTGTTTATGGCTGATCTGCTAACCAAAAGTCAGTACGCCACCCACAAACAAAAAGCTACTCTAACCTTAACCACAGTTCAGAAGTCAATTCATGCCGTGATTATCCATTTCTGCAAAACTCCTTGCATGGCCAACTTGCCAATTGATGGTTTTCGCCTCGAGCGAGGTCGCGCCAGCAATTGAGCTCCACCACGGCTAGCATAACATGACCGGAACATGGCCACAAACGATTCAGCTTCAGTACTACCGACGATGAGAGGCAAGTTTGACAAAAAGAAAGTATTTAGGACCGAGCGTGGATCGAACACGCGACCTAGGGATCTGCAATCCCTCGCTCGTACCACTGAGCTATCGATCCTTGTTATTGTTGAAGCTTTGCGCTGCTTACTGGTGTCTATGATCCTGTCTCGGGCAATGCAGCAAATTGTCAATTTCGAGTCGTTGAAGTTGGATGTTTCGTTGAGAACTGCCAACTGTTTGTGGTCATTTGGACTTCTTGTAGCTTAGGCGCTAGTAAACAAAATGCAAAGGGACGAAGTAAGGTGAACTAATATGATATCAAATAGTCTAAAAGAAACGATATACGGTCTATAATAAATAATTAACAAATGAACTAATTCGCAACCTTAGCATCAATGTCGAGCTTGTAAGTGGGACTCTCATCCTCCACCTCCGAAATAATGTCATGCGCAATCTTCTCAGCCAACCCATAAATCGTACCCATAGGATGTCCAGGAATAAGCATAGGGAACGAAGATGCATCGACAACGCGAAGACCCTCAACACCATACACACGAGCCTTGGAGTCAAGAACAGCCATCTTATCCTCCTTCTTGCCCATCTTGCAAGTACAAGCAGCGTGCCAAACAGTCATGAGGGTATCGCGCAGAACAGCAAGGATCTGCTCATCAGACTCGTGCTCTTCACCGGGGTAAACTTCCTTGAGGACGGTGTCTTTCATAGGAGTGGACTTGGCGACCTCGCGGAGACGGCGGAAGAGTGCGATGGCGACTTCTTGGTCGGCTTTGTCGCTGAGGAAGTTGGGGTTGATGAGGGGTGCGTCGGATGTGGAGTTGGATTGGAGGGTGATGTTTCCGCGGGAGAGAGGGGCGACGAGACCGCCGTTGATGCTCGTGTACGCCTTGCCGTCGGTGGGCTGTTGGAGAATGGGGAATGACCAATCTTCGGAGTATACGTTGAGAGGGATAAACTCAGTCTCAGGCCAATCTTCAGGGAAGTCCTTCAAGGCTTCGAGAGTTGACTTGGAGAACTTGGATCGGTACTTCTCAGGAACCTTCTCCCAGCCAAGAAGCTCGACTTGGTTGGATGTCAAAGGTCCGGCTTGTTGCTGGATGTAGGCATCGAGAGCGCTTTGGAAGACAGAAGCGTTGTTGATGGCCACGCTGAGGGTGTCTTCGAGACCTTGAACCTCGAAGGAGGGACCGAAGAGGATGTGATCCCACATGTTCTGGCCAACACCTGGAAGATCGGCAACGACGGGGATGTCAAACTCCTCAAGCTGCTTCTTGGGACCAACACCAGAGACCATGAGAATCTGAGGAGATTGGAAAACTCCACCGCTGACAATGACTTCCTTTCGAGCTTTAAGAGTGTAATCGAGGCCAACAGAGGTAACTTCAATACCAGTCGCCTTCTTCTTATCATCGAACAAAACCCTCTTGGCCAAGCTTTGAGTATACACCTTGAGAGTCTTGAGCTTCTCATCACGAGCAGTCTTGACAAAGTCATCGGAGGCGCTTCGGGTTGCGGTCTTGGGTCGGACAGCGGTTGTTGTGTAGGAGTATCCGAGCAGGCTGCCGCTGCTGAAGCCGTCGATACTCTTGAGACCGAGGGAGTTGAGACCCTTTGCGACAAGGGCGGCCCATGAGGGGACGTAGTTGGCGTAACTGACTTGAACGGGACCACCCTCGGAAGAGAAGGCGGATGCGTCGTAATCGGTTTCGATGGTGGGACCGCGCTTTTCGTTGTCGGGAGGTGTGAAGGTTGCGGTCTTCTGGAAGTGAGGCATCATTTGGTCCCACCTATGAAGTTGGTTAATTAAGGCTTCCATATGAGCATAGGTCGTCACTTACTGGTAGCTGTCATCTCCGACCTCCTCGGCCCACTTGGCCATAGTACCATTGGTAGGTCTGTGATAAACCAAAAAGTTAAGCTGCGAAGAACCACCAAGAACCTTTCCACGCGCATAATGGATCTCGCGATTATCCGCGGAAGTCTGCGGTGTCGTAGTAAATCTCCAATCCCTCAAGGGATTAGAGTCAAGAAGACTAGCACCACTACCAGCTGTCACACCACCAGGCGCCGTAGCAAGAATCGGCTTAGCAATCTCCAGAAAGCCTCCAGCTTCGACAATAGCGACACTGTAACCAGCCTTGGCCAAGCGATAGCCAATAGTGTTTCCTGCAGTACCTCCTCCTACGACGATGTAGTCATAAGTAGCCTCAACGCCAGGAATACCGCCCAGGTCTCCAAGATGTCCAACCTTGAGTCCATCACCGGCGTAGGCAGACTGGACAATGTGTTGCAGTGGGTCAAGAAGGGTGCTGATGAAGGGGATTTCGGGACGAGCAGCCACACAAGTCGAGAGGCTGATAGCCAAGGACAAGGCTGAAGTACAACGCATGACAGGCGATGATCAAAAACAAAAAGAGTGATGACTGTACACCTTCACGGCAAAGACGGCTGGCTCAACTCTTATACTCAAACTTAAATACTCTAACAACCTGTCAAGCATCTTCCCTGCCGTGTGCAAGTCCCGCTGTCTCACCTGAGCGGGCATGTCGGGCACTACAATACTTGGCATGAACAGTTGGTTGGCTCTTGAGTCAGGTGCAATCCATGTTCTTTAACAGGCCGTGATAATTAATGTCTCAGGGTCTTGGAGGAAACAGGGATCTGTAGCCAATGCCATGCGTTGCGCAAAGCCGAACACGGCGTTTGACAAAGTGATTGTCCGCCGATCTCGAGTTCGGATGAAGAAAATGATTGAGTTCGCCATGTGAGTGTGAAATGTGACCGTGATAAGCGGGATCGTTTCGAGGGCTGACTTCGATAACCGCTTGTCACGTTAGAAGTGTAGGGCGCAATCCACAAACGGTTTCTATTGAAGTGGAATACAGCCTGGAAAACGGTGAGCTGGAGAAACACCGGTTTCTAGTGACATTCGGGGACTAAAGTGCTGACCATAATAAGCGGCCTTGCCTAACAGGTAAGCCCGTCCTCTTCAGCTGCGCCCTAGTTCCCCGAGCACAGAACCTCTGATCCGCAGATCCCGTCGAGTAATTAATCCCTAGACCAAGACCTAATGCACAGACTGTGGATCACAGCCTTTTTCGCATTGATCAGAGCATCATTAATCTCAAACAACCGCATATCCGCTTTTGATCCTCTTTGCGCCGGTTTGTTTTGTAACCGTCAAGGTTCATCCCTCAGCATGTTTAATACTCCCGGTATAAGCGTCCATATAGCATTGAACAAGAACGGGTATAATCCCCGCTGACGCCACTAAAATTAGTCAGTTGATCCGGAACGACACCCGCTACAAATTGCCGTGTTGCAGATCCCTTCTTCACTAAGGATGCTAAACAGTTACTAAACAGGGGCTAGTCCACAAGGGTTTTTAATTGCGAAAACAGGGCAGCGACTCATGGAGTTTGAATGTCACCTTCCATGGAAGCTTACAGCTGCTGAAGAATCAAAGTGGACGTGTCGCATTGTCTGAGCCCTAACTCATCATTGAGCCAACTGTGGGTGGATTCTCAGCTGATCTCGGCTATAATGAAGATATCATAAGGTTATATATACCTGGAGTAGATCGTACTCAAATATGACGGGGATTGGCGAAAATGCAAGCCTGGCTCGGCAGTGGAAAACTCCGGGAAGTACTAGGCGAAAGTGGACATTTGCAAAGGAAAGCCAATCTGAGTCAGTGTATGTGAACATCCCAGAACTTGCCCCGACCGATGACGCTCTTCTCATACTGAGGGTTTCTACACTGCGTCTTCTCTGGTTCTCTCATTCGGCACATGCTTCATCTGATAGACCTAGGCTTATTATTTATTGACAAATTAGTTTAGATGAACGCCGTTACAATGGATCGAAAGCTACTTGATGACACCCGCCATTAACATGATATATTTAGCAACGTTGTTGGCCAAAGCTTTATAAATAATATGCCTGTCAATATCACTTACGGTTTATTCTCCGACGTAAAGATGTCGGAAAGGGTTCGTTGCATCTCTTCATTAAACTACCACCCGCTCATGAAGCTCCTTCAAAAGCCTTACGATTAACAGCCGTCGTCGGCTCCCCACAAAAGTCTCCATTCTCATCCACGACCCTCATAATGTTCTCCATTGCCGTGAGTTCAAAGTTAACCCTCGTCGTAATAGCAGCTCCTCCATTATGACACGTTAAAATCACATTATCCATCTCTGATAGCTCTTTGGAAACCTGTGGTTCGTGGTAATGCACGTCTAGACCAGCAGCGGAAATCTTGCCGTTCTTTAATACCTCGATCAAAGCTTCTTCGTTGACAATCTGTCCTCGGGCTGTGTTGACTAGTCGTGCACCATCTTTCATGGCAGCGAATGCTTCTTTGTTGATCATATCCTGCGTGTGCGCGTTGAGCGGTGTATGGAGCGTTACGCAGTCGGCGATATTGAGGAGGGAATGGAGAGATGAGTGGTATGTGGCCTGAAGCTCCTCTTCAACCTCCGGTGGTGATCTCACAACATCGAAGTAATGGATCTTCATTCCCAAAGCTAATCGCGCTTTTTGGGCGACCAGCTTGCTAATGTTTCCCAGACCAACGATGCCTAGAACATGACCTCGAGGGTTATATGAGATTGTAGCGATGAATTTGTGCATCTTGTTAAACTGCTCGGGGTCACAAGAACGAGCACCTTTCTGCGACATCCAAAAGTTTCGGAAGACTGATAGAATCATCCAAAGGGCTGTATCTGAGACGGCTTCGTCGCTGGCACCTGCGCCGTTGGCATACCAGATCTTACGACGGCCGAGAGCGTCGACATCAGCCCAGTTGAAGCCTGCACCAGCGGATGCAAAGATGCGGACTGATGGTGGCAGGAGAGGAATAAGTTCGTCATCCCATTGGCCCATCTCGCCGCCTGTTTGGAAATGTGGTCGATAGATTGCTGAGAACTGTCCATATCTAGGATTATCAGACTTGGTATTTTTTAGCTATAGACCGAAGCACGTACTTGTCTTCCTTCAAAGCTTTGATAAAAGACTCGCGATCGGGTTCCTCATTGGCAACAACGTCAAACTTCTGTGTAAAAACGTTGTCATAAAAGTCGCGGTTATACTTGACGTCTTCGCCTAGGCGCAGGACTATCGGTTTGCCTCCACCCATGATAAATGGATATACGATACGGTCTCTTTTAGAGTATGAGGTTAACCAAACAGTGATGATTTCGACATCGGTCGCAACATAATTGAGTAAAGCGCGTAAACTTGCTGTTTCTTATGATATAAACCCTTTTCCATGTCTGTTATGCTTTTCCGCCAATCGGTGGATCGCCTAAGGACGGATATGCTACCGCACGTAGGATCTGCTTACAGTGAGGGGTAGCGCATGAACGGCCTCCAGCTCTAGGGCCGATGCTGGTCTTATTGTGACTGGGTTTATTCTCGGTCCAAATTTTACCGCAGGTTCAGGTTTATGTTTCCCAATTCCCTTCGAAGTCCAGAGCATAGCCTAATAAGAAGGTGTTGGTCTGTCGTTGGCCAGCTTGGGAGGAATTGCATTGGCTTTCGTTAAAAAGTTCGGTCCATTGCTCCTCTGTATCCTGTTCTTATTGCACAATACCAGTTGTTCGCAAAACAAAGAAAACGTATATCTTCATAACATCAGGTAGTCTTTCAAGTCTTCGGCTTGTACTCGTTCTTTACTTGCAGCTGTGATTCTGAGTTCTCTCCCCCCACATCTGCAAGGTCTGCTATCTCACGAGGTCGTCTAACGCCGATGGAATGAGCAACGTCTATATGATGCAACTGCCTGTTATCATCAGGAATGAACAAGGACATCCAGCCGTTTCGGTCGGCCTTCCGTCCTATTGGATATTCCCAATCATCAGACAAGGGTCAACCACTGCTACCCCAGGTTTACCCCAGGTTCCTCCCCACGAACAAAACAGTATACGATCGTCTCTGCTCCACACACTTCGGCTTCTTGCTTCCGATATATAATGATTCAACACCACGCCAATCGTCTTGTCGCCTGGGCAGAGACCTCAAGATGTTTGAGCAGATCAAAGAGTTCTTCAAGCCAAAGGCTACAAAGACACTGCATTATGCTGGGTTGAAGAACAATACCCATCCGACTTGGTACAAGGATGCTGGACTTCGCAAGAATGTTTGGCATTGTGTCGGGTTTTACTTTGCGGTGTTCTATCTTGGCTTTGATGCCTCGTTAATGAATGGTACATCACACCCTTCATCCCATCCTTATTGATCAACAAGCTAAATGTCTTCCGTTCAGGACTGCAAGCCATCCCCCAGTGGGAAGAATACTTCAACTATCCCTCAGGCAACGTCCTCGGCCTCATCTCCGCCAGTCTCTTCCTTCCAGCGATCATAACACCATTCTTCGCATCTTACATCAACGGCCTCTGGGGACGAAAGTGGTGCTTGGCCATTGGTTCCGTCCTACTCATCCTGGGAGCCTTCCTCAACGCATTCGCCAAGAACATCGGAACTTTCATCGGTGGTCGAGTCATCATTGGTGCTGCTGGTCCTTTTGGCAAGATCACTGGTATCGCTCTGCTGCAGGAGTTAGCGCACCCTCGGCTTCGACCGTATGTTGCTACTGCTTACTACAGTAACTACTATGTTGGTCAGATTGTCGCTGCGTGGTTTTGTTATGGTACGCTTTCTTGGCCTGACACTGAGTGGCGATGGAGAGCTCCCTGTCTCTTCCAAGCTTTTGCTCCTGCTGTCGTCCTTGTTCATCTTCTCTTTGTCCCCGAAAGCCCCCGATGGCTCGTCGACCACGACCGATCCGAAGAGGCTCTCAAAGTTCTTGCCAACGAACACGCGAACGGTGACCTTGATGATGAGCTGGTGCGATATGAATATGACGAGATCTGCCGTGCTCTGCAGCTCGAGAAGGAGAACAACAATGCCAAGTACACTGATTTCTTGAAGACTCCTGGTAACAGGCGTCGTCTTCTCGTGCTTGTCACCATGGGTACTGGTTCCAACTGGGTCGGCAACGGCATCATCGCTTACTACCTCTCCCCCGCTCTGAAGCTCGTCGGCATTACCTCTGCTAGCGCCATCGCTGGTATCAACGGTGGCATGGCCATCTGGTCTCTCATCTGGGCCTACGCTGGCGCCATGAGCGCCGAGCGTCTCGGTCGTCGAACACTCTGGATCACCGGTACGGCTGGTATGTGTGCCGTGTACGCCGTCATCACTGGTCTCAGTGGCTCATTCGCGCACAATCCTTCTCATGGAGTTGGCCTTGCTGTGGTCCCGATGATGTACCTCTTCAAGACCTTCTACTGCATCAGTTGGTCGCCTCTGCCTTTTGCTTATGGTGCTGAGATTCTGCCGTATAATCTGCGGCTCAAAGGATTGAGTATCGAGTTGAGTGTCCAGAGTGTCGCGCTTGCTTTCAATCAATGGGTGAACCCCGTTGCTCTCGAGGCTATCGCTTGGAAATAGTAGGTCATCCCAAACACAATTGTTCCAACAATTATTAACCTGAGATAGCTACATCGTCTACATCGCGGTCATTGCCATGTATCTCGTCCTTATCCTGTTTTTCTTCCCCGAGACAAGGTATGTCCCAATTGACTTCTGTCTCTTCTTTATGATACTGACCTATCCTGTAGAAACATGACCATCGAGGAGGTTTCCGTACTCTTCGATACTGGACGAAAGGGTGATGCTGTAGCTGCAACCCGACAATTTCATAATAGCGATAGGAAACTTGACGATATGCTTGAACACGATGATGAAGCGGACAACAAGGCGCCAAGTGTGTCAAGGGTTGAGCGAGTCTAGATCTGTTCAAGACTCGCATTAAACTAGCTTCCGTAGTCAATGAGAGTTAAGCATTTGGATAAAGGATCCTAGTGGCAATTCTGTGACATGCCAAGTGATCTCGACCCTTAGGGAACGGCTTTTTGAATTGGCCATGGTAGTAACCCCGAATCTTACGCCAAGTCGCAATGAATACTGCATCCAATAGCAGAGCCATGCAATGTCTCCTTGACGGTGGCTGTGTATTTTTAAACAACCCAGTAAGTTCATGGGGCACTGCTACAGGGTTCATAGGTTCGCTTGAGGGAATATGGACTTGGCGGAAATAGTCTCGACTCTCCGGCTCCATAATAACAAGATACGCGATCAATGCCACCGGACCTTGAGACAATGCACTGGCAAATCCCATGTTTCCTACTGCGAACAACACAGAGCTGCATTTTTCTTACAACGGCCCATTACAGTGACCAGTCTGTGGGTCATGCGACATGTCTAGTCAGTGTTATCAGCATCTAATCCCTGTTTTGTGTAAGCTGCACACCAACATATACAACCCTTGTCTATACGACACCCTTCCCCAAGCTTGGCTCTTTCAGGTGGTCATTTATCATACCGCCGGAGTCTTTTGAAGCCAATGAGCCAACACCACGAGATCTCACCTACAGAAACGGCTGACCGACCTACATTTCCCGTCTTAGAGGTGCTTTTAAGATGATGACAAGGGTGTTGCGGGAGGTTATTTAAGGTCATGGCTGACCTCGCTCATTTGACGCCACTTTCTGCAGTTTGTTTTGGTTTAAAGAGCTTACTTTTTGAGTGCTTATTCCTGTAAGCTGATTCGCTATGTTGTCTACACTTCGGAACATTTTTGCCCTCGTGGCGCTGTTGGTTTTGGCCTTGCCAGCCACTGCGCTACCCAACATCAGAGTCTTGCCATTGGGTGATTCCATCACGAAGGGAACAGGCTCAACAGGCATTGTTGGATATCGCCTACCATTGCGACAAAAGATTCTTGCACAAGGTGTTAAAGTCAATATGGTTGGCACCTTAAAGAATGGAAACATGGTCGATGCACACCACGAAGGTCACAGCGGAAAGCTTCTATCAGACATCAACGGCTACTGGCAAACCCCCATGAAAGCCAAACCCAACGTCGTCCTCATCCACGCCGGCACAAACAACATGGATCGAGGAATTGATCTCGACATCGCAGACAAGATCATGGCCGATATCGTCGACGGTATCTTCAAGCTTTCCTCAGACGTGACTATCCTACTTGCACCAGTCATTTGGGCCAACGATGCAAAGATGCAAGCCAACACCGACAAATTCAATCCCAAAATCCGAGCACTAATCGCAGCGCGACAAAAGTCCGGCAAGAAGATCTTGGAGGTCCCGATTGATATCAAGAAAGCTGATCTTGGTGACTCGAAGCATCCTAATGATGATGGTTATGAGAAGATGGCTGATGCTTGGCTGAAGGCGATCCTTGCGGCTGATAAGAGGGGTTGGTTGAAGACGCCTGTTCCGATGAAGGAGAGCGATGCGCCAGGAACTGGACTAGGTTCATAATGATATGGATTGATTATGTGAAGTAATGAGATAGTTGGATAATTGAAAGAATTTGCAAAAAGAAAGAATTGTTCAATGAACAACTTGTTGTGCCTCAACACGGGATCGAACCGTGGACCTTGTCATTACTAGTGACACGCTCTACCACTGAGCCATTGAGGCGCTGTTATTGGATGAAAGACGTTGTGAACATTAGCGTCTATGATCGTGGAGCTGCGACTTTGACCAATTCGGCTGTGTCTAGCATGTCGACATAAAACTGTGCTCAGCGTCAGTTTCCGAACTTGTCGATATTACAATTGATCTATAGTTCGTAATGCTATCGGTACTAGCGGTCCAAAGCAACAACTGATCATTGTGGTTATTCTGTTACAGATGTGTAAAGTTTCACCTCAAACTGTTATGTCCGTGTCTGCTCCTACCCAAATCCAAAAGAAAAATGCTGAGGGTCAAAACACAATCTTCAACAGCCTCATCCATTAGTTCATTCGTATCAATCGTTGCATTGATTATTTTTCAATGACCCAAGTCTTCTACCGAATGCTCATAAGTATTTGCGGACAGCTTATTGCGGTCCTAAGTTATTGTCTTTCGAGCAATAGGGTAGCCATCTCGCGAAAAACCCGCGTCCATGCGTCAGCACGCGCCAAATTTCTCTCCTCGCCGTTCATTTCTTCTGTGAAACACCAAAGGTGCTGAGTGTTGGCCAGTCTATTCTGTTAGCACGCATTCATTTTCCGAGAATTTGTCGCTTACCCATAATCGTTCGCTGCTTGTTGACGCGGGTGACATCGACTCGTTGCCCGACCGAAAGTGTCTTGCTCATGTCGTCACCATAACAGAAGCCATACCGTCCAAAAACAGGACTGTACTTGGCTCCCTTGTCCACTCGTCGGTCCTTGTTCAGCTTCTTCCAAACAGTGCCTCTATCATCGACTGCTGTCTTGCCTGTCTCATAATCGACGGTAATACTCTGACATCGAAAGCAGTTGGCTGTCAAAGCCATACGCACTCCCCCATCGAACAGTAATTCTCCCCAGAAGTCCTCAGCGAAGGCTCCTGAGGCGCCGCGAACAACAACGTTGGGCCGGAACTTGGTGACGTCCATTGAATAACCTTCGCTCAAACGTGATGATACCTCGTTGTTAGACTCTTCTGTGACGACTAAGTAGTGGGCGAGGTCACTGAAAGTAATCCGCTCGGGTGGATGTGCCAGGAATGGAATGTTGTTCTTAATCCGCTGAGTGAATGAGGCCTTTTGTAAACCGTCGGAGCTGTGAGGAGCCAGTGATCCTAGAACAGCTCTTGAGCCATCGCCGATGTAGACCAACCGAACTTCTTGATCGATGCGATCAGAGAACCATTTCGACAGGTCATCTCCCATGTCGTAAGCTTTGGTGGTGCTTGTATGAAGATTGGCTTCGATGACTTGGCGACCTTCCAGAGATGGCTTCAGAGGGAAATGAATGCTGTCGTCAGTCTTACCCGCGTTCCATTGGATTGTCACTTGGTTCTTGTCGTAGTCGATGGAAGCCTGAAAAAGGGCAAGCTTGAGATGGTATCCGATAAACATGGTTTCATATTGGGGTTCCGAGTCGCCGTCTCTTTTGACTTTCTGGAGACAAAAGGTTCTGTCACCTTCGAAGCCGAATGGACCAAGACGTGCTTTGTCAAGTGCGCATCCTCTTATACCCTTCACTGGATACACATAGAGCTGTAAAACGGTTAGCCGGTATCATGTATATTGCAAGGCCTCTCCTCTCACCTGAGTGACTTCAAGCCCCGCCTCTCCTGCTGTTTGACGTTGCGAGAACAGGTAAATCGTCGCAGTGACGGCGGTTCCTACGATGAGGGACCAGATTATAGTGTGATCCATCATTGTGGCGTGTAGGCTGTGAGGTTTTAGAAGAGAGTTTAGAAGTCAAGCTTCCAGAAGACCTACCGACACGTCCGGCAATAATTAACAAATCGGGGTAGCTATGGCGAATGACGTTTGAGGCCAGAAGCTAAACTACAATAGGCAACTTGATGGACCTTCAACCGAGCGCACTAGGATGAAGGAAGAAACAATTCGGACACCAACTCAAGTCAGACCTACAGGTTCCACGAGGGTTAGTAAGAAGCACTGGAGGGCTTATTGATAACTGGCCGTTGCATCAACTTGATGATCGGTTCGACATGCGGTAGACGTTTCCGTTGTGAACAAGCGCTTCTCAGACTGCAATTGCTGCACCGATCTTCAACAAACAGTAACCGCGTAATTGGTTTAGTGGTAAAATTCTCCGTTGCCATCGGGGAGCCCTGGGTTCGATTCCCAGATTACGCAGTACGAGGCCTTCTGAGGAAAGAAATATCTTTTTGCTGTTTTTGAGGTTATTCAGAGGTTGCTGTGTGGGCGAGACACCGGGAGGGGGAAGTTTCGCCAACATTGAGGTCAAGAAGGAAGGAGCGGATAACTTGGCACGACACGACGATCTGAGGTATTCTCTTTCATCTGATTACAAAAACGTCAAGACTTGGACGTACAGGTTCGATGGCGATAGCGTGACTCTGAGGACATGTGTTGGAGTTGTTGTTTGACAACTAACCAGACGTCAGGGTATCAGAAGGGTTGGCTGCTGAAAGCATAAGAGATGAAATACTTTGGTCAATTTATGCTTACTTAGACTAGCACTTAGACCACTTTGATCTGATAGTCTAAGCCTTAGAGGACATTTCTTCTGTTACCCACCTGCTAAAGCACTGTACCGAGTCCCCGTGAAGTTAGAAACAGGACAACTGGTCATATGAGATTCATGTAATGATACTATAAACATAATAATGTTGAAAGAAAAGACATAATCATTTCAGTAATCCAACAAAAAGATGATCCGAATATGGAAAGCAAGAACTCCTAGCGTATGCATTCTGAACAAGATAAACGAAAGCTAATAACTACAAGAAAAGAAACAGGGAAATCAACACTGTTACCAGCCACCTTCAAGACCAAGATCCTTCTTCATAGCAGGCAAAACAGCAGCCTCATTCCATTCCCAGATCAAACCACTATTATGACCAGCAAACGCAGCACCAGTCCAATAAGTGTTACGTTCCCCCTCAAGTTGACGAAGATCCTCAAAGAAACCATCGCCAATCTCCTTGGCAGAAACGTGAAGCTCAAAAGGAGCATGGTTGGCCAGCTTGGGGAAGGTGACCTTCTTCGCTGTATCAGCTGGTACAGCCTTTGCAACAGCAAGACTCGCGAGCTCTTTTCGCATGACAGCTTTGGCTTGCTCAAGAGTGTAGTCATCATGATCAAAAGCGACACCGAGGAGGAATTGGCCTGAGAAGCCTGGGGGAATATTGTAGCCATTGCTTCCTGGGATGACTGGTGTATGAGCTCGAGTCAGAGCACCGACGTTTTGGAGGTTATAGTCGACTCCCGGGATATTTGCGACACCAGCGACATAGCCAAAAGCAGAGAATTTGGAGAAAAGAGCCTTCTCAGCAGGACGGAGGTCGAAATGGGCGACATTCTTCAAAGTCTGTGGAATAGCGACAAGAAGCTTGCGCGCGTTGAAGGTAACTCGCTTGCCATCGTGTTTAACAGTAACGACAACACCACCTTCCTTACGGTGGACCTTTTCGATGTTGGAGTTGAGGTAGAGTTCGTCCTTGAGCTCGCGAGCTGCAGCTTCATACACAGTTCGGGCGTTACCAGATTTGGGAACAATGAATCCGTTGACGATACTGTTTATCAGACCAGATCCAAACTTCTTGATCCCATACAGAGTAGGAATCTCGGTGATACGGCCAGGATACCAGTTGAACTGAGCGATAAGAGGAAGCAGAGCCGTGAAGTTGTTCTGCTCGGCAAACTTCCCGAAAGGCTGGAGAAGCTCCTTGGGTACGGGGTTGGGAACGAATGTGTAGCCTTGGTCAACCCAAGGGTATTTGGGGATGACGTTCTTGATATATGCCTCCATTGCGTCGGCTATAGACTTTGCAGTCGCAGCAGCCTCAGAGGCGTCTTGCGGAGGAATGGGGATGCCCAGGGAAAAGTCATATTGCTTGGTCTCGGTTGTAGTGTTGACAGGATTACGGAGAGTTGTCTCAACGCCGAGGCGATCAAAGTACTTTTCCACAGTCTTGCTGTTCTCAAAAAGCACAACGCCGATATTGGCAACAGCCTTCGTCTCAGGATTGATGTATGACTCGGCATGGCCGCCGATCTGATCCTTCTTCTCAATCACAGCAATTTTGGCGCCAGCGTCTTTGAGATGGATCGCTGCATGGATACCAGATGCGCCGCCGCCGATGATAGCGACGTCCACATCGACTGTTTCATGTAATGGCTTATGAGGTACAGCCACTGAAGACGACGTCAAGCAGGCGACTAGGACGAGAGAAGAAGCGTAGAACTTCATGTCGAGATAGTGAGGAAGATGAAGAATAGAGGGTGATAGGTTTCAGAAATGGAAAGGATGTACAGCGCAGGTTTATACCTGACAACTCGGAACTAATGTTCCATAACGTAGATCATCCGGTGATATGACAATATGATTCCTCACATCCGCCGAGCCATATTTGCTTATTCGAGCCTCGGATTGATGATCCCTGTTACGATAGTTATACGAGACCTTCAGCTGTTCACTACGATTGCCTCGCCTCGTGTGGAATCTGCTGCAGACTTTAAGCTTATTAACCCCGAAAGCTCCCAAAAGTGTTGCTTACTCTATCTTCTTATTTGCAGCACGATTCATATTTCCAGATGTGGCTTGGGTGGTTTGGAATCCCCGCTGACAGGAAATATGTTAGGGTCCATACATCTATGGGTCGTCCGTCTGGCTAGTGCAACGAATAAACAAGGTCATTTTAACTGGCGTCAGAGTCATGTCAAAAAGAAAAAGCAATACGTTCTTTTATTTTTCTAGGTATCAAATCGATCGTCTCTGTCAAACTTGGAAATTCACTCTCAACCATATCGTTATTGGCTGCTGTACGGATAGTACCCAACAACCAGACTGTCGGGCACGATGTCTAAGTTCCTGCATCTCATTATTGGGCCGCCATTCGGACGCACATAACGATGCTTCCTGCTTCCAAGAATTTATCTCGCGAGACGAGCGCTTGCTCTTGAAGTGCGAGAATATGTGACTCAACTAAATGATCATTACAAGGGCGTTTGAGGTTCGCGGCATTTCCGACCAGCAAAAGCAAAAGCGATACGACAGGCCGTGCGCATGACGCCATATTCTCTTCCATATTGGACCGCCTTACTTGAAACTTTTTAAAGGTCTCTCAGAGTTTTGTCAAAATGGAGATCGGGGAAATGAGAATGATTCGGCCAAGCTTATTGCCTATTACCAAGGGTTGTTGCCAGAGGACAAGTTAGAGCAACGTCCATACCTGGCCAAGCAACGATCTTGCCGGTGGAAATCTGATAAAAACAACGTATGCTATTGGAAACAACTGTGGAACTCTGATGGACATCGTTTGTCGCGTCTTGGATCGGCCAAGAACCCGACCTTCAATGTAAATTGCAGACTCGTCGGCAGCTGGGGCAAGCAGCCGAAGCATGTGCAAAGCCTCCAGGGCCTAGACTAGAGGAAAGGCTTGGTCTGGATTTCACTGTATCTTGTATCATGGTTAGATCCTTGCGGTTTGCGGAAATCTGTTGGTTCCAAACGCCCGGTTTTCTCGAAAGACTTGGCTTTCACGAATCACAAATCTGTAGCACGTTGCTAACAGTGGGCCAGTAGGCGGCGCAGTGGACTCAGCCTCCAATTTACAGGGCTGACTCGGCTACGTCGGCCACTAAAGCGGATACCGCAGATGTCATTGCACTTGACCAACCAACATTATATCACCTTAAATGCATGCACTTCCCTTCGATTGAGTGATTTTCCTATTTCCCTCGCAACAGCAAAACTTCCGAGAACCACATACCAATAACATCACCACTAAGATGGACTACGTCCGTGACTTTCACATCTACGCTCTTGGCCTATGGTGGATATACACAGGCCTCATGGCCCTCGCCGACCCAAAAGAACATATGAGCAACCAAGGCATCAAATACACTAGTTCATCAAAAGACAACGAAAACTATGCACCGATCTACATGCTTGGAGTCAGAGATATCTCCATTGGAATATTCGTTGTGGCTCACCATTACATCGACCACTTGCCGGCTGTCTTGACCTTGATGGCTGTCATGGGCTTCATCAAATTTGGGGATGCAATTGTGGTTATGGCTGAGGGAGAAGAAAGCGCCAGGAAGAAAGTAGTTGAGCATATGGCCTGGGGTGCTGGGCTACTTGGCTGGCTTTTGTTTCTGGCAAAAAACTAACCGTCTTGCTTATTGTCACAAGAGTCTACTGGACAATATTGATGGAGGCACTACTAGCTTGGGTCAAGATTCCATTGGCTGATCCACAGATTTTATTTTTGAAGGGAATGTTGGGCCAGAAGCAGCGATAGGTAGTCATCACAGGCTGGTTTAAAGGACTTTTGGTTGCCTTCTATGGTTGCAGAAAGTGACGGCAAGGCTTCAAAGGCCGTAAGCGAAAAGCCTGAATGGGAAAATTAAGCATGTATATACCTCGATCAGTATTAGGAGCACTGGGAGCATAACCTCGCTTGATATTGGTGATATGAACGTGATTTTATTTGATAGACCTGAATCCAAACCTCTTTGCATTTGCACGGAGGACACGGGAAACCCTAAAGGGAGAAACCACAATCAAGAGGGCAAGGACCTGTCGTCATGCCACAGTCCGGTCCAATCGCTACTCAAGCTCGTGGCAATCACCCACAGATCCTCGTCCCCGTGACTTAATGTTATCAGTGACAGAACGCCCTAATGGATTTGTAGTAACGAATGTCGATGCAGTCTTCGCCTTGGTAGACTTGTTTCTCAAACTTTGAGCAGCCCTCAGCCGTGTAGATGAAGACTAAGTCCTGGTTAGTAACCTCCTGTTAAAGTAAATAGAGGCTGGAAAAAACAAACTACGGCAGGTCTCCGTGACGTGCTTGACGTCCATGTAATCTCGCGGCAAATGAAAGCATTCTCCATCTGGAAAGGAAGCTGTGTGACCACTAATTCCCCATCCACAACCGATCTCGTTGGGGAAGGTCTTGATTGTAACAGCGTTTTCTTCTGTTCGCTGGGCAAAGGCGGTGGGCAACGAAAATGCCAAGATACAAAGAGAGGCGAAATTGAACTGCATGTTGAACAATGGTATGAAACGAGTAGTGTATATAAAAGCCGGAAGGTGAAACGCGGTAGAGAGTTAAGAATGGTCCGAGAAAAATAAACTCACCTTAGATCTCCTGATTGCGATTTATAGCCTTTTCAAATACGCGGCTTCGCATCTTACGCTGAGCAAGTTAGCACTTCTAACCCCGCGCATTCACCACGCTATACTCGGCAACTCCGTCGAATACTCGGTCATTCTCTTGCGAACGCCAGATTACATGAAGCATATGAAGCCGTGCCAAAACGGAGCTGAAAGATTGGTGATGGAGTTTCGATGTGCATTGTCTATAAGATTGACGGTGAGATTTTACCAAATAACTCGGGCTGCGCGATGAAGGGTAGATTAATCTCTCAATCCATTATCCTTTTCTTGATCAATGAATTCCTCCTTCTGAATTAAGGATAAGCAAACAGGCCAAAATCAAGGGTCTCTTGTTCAGCTTCATGCACGTATTACCCGAGGTTAATCAAGAGTCAGCAGTCAGCATGGCCCACCTCAGTATTTTGAGCAATAAGATGCGTTGAAGAAACTCGAGCTGAAGAAGGAAGCAGGGAATAATATTACTGCCTGCGGTCGAGGCCCTGGTGATGACGCCACAAACAATTCTTACAGCTAAATTATCCAATTACTGCTTCAAACCTATCGGAGAAGGTCACAGATCAGTACGACTGAATGGATCCCCGAAAAGAAACCTGCAGTCGGAGGTCCCGAACTCCGCCATTTGCGCCTCGTCGATAATACTCCTGCCGTACGTAGCTTTGCTTCTGTTGCAATTTTGGAGGGTCAATCTCACGGTGATGACCCTTGATACCACGGCGGAGGGTTGTTCAACACCATGCAGGTCTGTCTTAACTGGCTTTCAGATATCGCTTGTTGGAAATTTCGCTACATTTCCAAGGCTATAAAGATTCACCGGTCCCCTTCTCAACAGGGACATCACCTGCACAATCCAGATCATCTCTTCATCTCCTCATCGCATCCAACATCATTACTTCGAACCATCTCCATTCATTCCAACCATCAAAATGACTTCAGACTTCCTTGGTGGTCATCATTGCGCTCAGTTGAAAGTGCGGCCCGGCGAGAATCGTCTGGCCCTCGAGAAAGAGTTTTATTGGCCAAATGGATCAGAGATTGTTGTCAACATGTGGGGGTATGTCGTATTCCAGTCTCGATGCTTCGACATTTGCTAAAGAGTTTCGAATAGGCAGAGCGACTTTGTCCGCAGCAAGGTCATGCAGGTAAAGATCCACGCAATGAAACCTTTCGGAAAGGAAACTAGTTGAGTGATCCGACACAATTGCTGACTGAGAGTAGTTTGCCAATGAATGGACTCGCTACGCGAACATAACCTTCAAATGGATGGAGCGTGATGCCCCAGGAGATTCCGATATCCGCATCTCTTTTGACCGAGATGGCTACTGGTCGTACATTGGCACCAATTGCCATGCAATCAGCCAAGACCAGCCAACCATGAACTACGGTGGAATGACTGACGACATGACCGATCTGGAGTTCAGTGCAGCTGTCTGTCATGAATTCGGTCACGCTCTTGGCTTCATCCATGAACAGGCGTCTCCAGTTGCCAACATCCAATGGAACAAACCGGTAGTCTATGAGTATTATGAGAGAGTCCATGGATGGGATAAGGCTCAAGTTGATTGGAACCTGTTCGCGACCGCGAAGCAGGAGGACGTCATCAACTCGAGATACGACCGAACATCTATCATGTGAGTCCCCTGTACCTGTATCTTCTCAGATCCGTCACCCTGTCCGCCCTAAGTATTACTGGACCCAGTGTATGCATGCTAATATAGGCTAAGGCAATACTCCTACGATGCCAATATGACACTCGATGGTTCCTCTGCACCATGGAACCGAGTCATCTCCAACCTTGACAAAGTCTTCGCCATGCGATTATACCCCAAGGAGGGAATCCAGCGCAACACTACAGACGGCGTATACTTCATCAACCGTGAGCGCAACGGGCAAGAAGCTTCCGGAATCGCGTATTACGCACGATTCGGTAACAATGACGGCCAGCAGCCTGATACCTACGTCGAAGTTTCCAATGGATCTTTCGCTTGGTGGGAAAACGGCGGAGAAGGTACGTTGCTCTCATTGTCTTCTGGCATCATATGACCATGGACCTTCAACACGCATTTACTAACCAATTAACCCACAGCGACCTTTGGCGGAAGCGGACATGTCATAAAGTGGAACTTGGCCGAAGATGCTGGACGATCGCCCCTGTACACTAGAGTCGGATTTGCAGACAAGGAGGGCGAGCAGTGGAATGTCTATCGTGATGACAGTCGTGTCTTGTTTGAGCAGGACGGATGGCAATGCCGTGCTTTGTTCTGGGCCTTTTAAGATGCTGGAAGGCATTCATGGCTTGTACGAGCTGAGCGATCGATGGGTTCGTAGGTTTGGTGCGAGATATGGCATCGAAAGAGAATGTGGACGTATCTAGTACTTTCGTTAGATTTTGAGTGGGACTTTGAATTGTATAGAGATTTACATCATCTACAGCAGTCTACGCTCAAGTCAGAAAAGGCGCCCACGGACAGAGCCACACTGACTTCCTAGTGATACACTCCATGCGACTGTCTAGCTGTTAGAGAGCATAAGAGACGAAATAATTTGGCCACCTTATGCAAGCTTAGACTGGCTTTTGCATTACTTTATCTCGGCAACATAAGCCTTAGAGGACATTTAGACCCTTTTCATCTGCCAAAGACCTCAGCGTTTCACATACCTAGGCGATATAAGTCCAGTTTGGTCAGCCTTTTACCACATACGACCATACCTACCAGAAAATACGGGATCCCGTCCGCTCTCCCATAGTCAAGCTGGTAAGGGGCGGATTAGTAGTTGGGTCGGTGACGACCAGCGAATCCCCGCTGTTGTATGTTTTTTTTGCCATGGGGGCCTCGTTAGTGGGTCAACTGCGTAGGGATCTAAGGTCAACGTCTGCAAATGTAGTCTGAGGTTTGGGATACCAAAATAAAGTCTTAGTCCAAGCAAGCCTAATGAGACCAAATGATTTCGTCTCTTATGCTTCCTGGGCTAATTCTTTTGACAGCCTGGAGAGTTGTCAGTAGGTCCTGCCTTCCTCGCTGCAGAACTTTCCAGGGACTTATAAAGTGCACCCCTTCCCCTACCGAAACCTTCACAAAACACCAGCATCATGGTCTTCAACATGACGGAACGCCGCCCTGGTCCTATCATCCACATCAACGGATATCCGGGCGTTGGAAAATACACCATCGCGAAGAAGCTCACAGAGCTGTTCCCTCGTCTCAAGCTAGTGCACAACAAGCTGTTCACCGACCTTGCCGACGCTCTTGTGCCACGCGACAGCGACGACCACTTCAAAGCTTGGGAGACATTCCACGAACTCTCCTTCGAGCCGATTCTATGGTCCGACGATACCTTCGATTTCGGTTATGTGTTCACCAACTTCATCCCTGACGAGGAAGACAGCCCAGCGACTGTCAGCACGATTACCTTGACTGTCATCATGTCATTGATGTCACAGATTTGGAAGTGGAGGCAGCGGCTCTTGCCATCGCCCGCTGCGCTGGACTACGACAGTAGAAGTTGATTCGGTTCATATTTTTCCGAAGAGACGAGACCAACCGGCTGTTATGGTATAACTACTCAACTGTTGCGCATAGTTCATAGCTGGAACGAATACAAAAACATTGACATCACAAATTTGGAGAGCAAATTATTTTCGTGACAGAATCTGTATTAGAGCGATTTGGAGAAATCGCCATGTCTGTCTAAATCACCGTGACCCTTCTCGCCCCTTCATTCTCAGGCCAACCTTCCAGTCCAGAAATCTCAAAATGAGGACCAACTTTCGTCTTCATTGATGAACTCCAGGTCCCACTCGTCGATGGCACCAAGCTCTTCATCTACTTTCATTTCGGACTGCTGTAGCTCGTATTCAGCCATCTCGAGATCATTCTGCGATCTCCCTACAGCGCTCTGGCGCTCTTCGACGGCTTTCTTGTTCCAGTCTCTTTTGGTCATCGCAGCTTGAAGAGTGTGGACTCGACGAATATTGGCGATTCTGTTGACCAGGTCGTCCAAGTTCGATGCATTAATTAGAGCCCGTTTTGCGGTCTCTACTGCTTCCATGGTTGTAGATTGGAGGCGTTGTGCGCGCTCCAACGCTTGGTTGGCGGATTCAAGAGCTGTCATGGCAACGCTCAGAGAGATTGCTCCGCCGGCCGCGTCCGAACATATCCTATCAAGTTTCTTCTCGATTTCCGTGCACCGTGAACTCAGTGAGCCAGGATCCTTTGCTGCGAATTCTTCATACAGCTCGATCTTACGGCGCTTGATAGCTTCGGGAGATGGGAGTTCGAAATAGATTGGTAATTCAGGAGGTGGGGATGATTCGTCAGATGATGATGATTCGTGGCATGGCGACGATTCAAGTCCTCGCTTGAGAGATGACGAGCTGCTGGGCTCTGGTGAAGCAGACATGTTCTGGCAAAGCATATGTCTCAGAGACTGCAAAGGGCCTGAGTGCGTTAGTACGGGTGTGTTTGTGCCAGCTTCGTATTGGATCTCGTAATGAACTTGTATACCAGTGATGAGGAGAGATGCTGCTGAATGGCAGTTGAATGAAAGAAAGAAGACGGATGAGAATGCCAGAAGGCCATGCGAAGGATCCTGGTGGATGATTGAAGAAGGATGTGTAGAGGTGGAAGTGCAAGAAGGGAGGAAATTTGAAACAATAAGTAGGTGGATGAGCAGGCAGCGGCCACTCTGATTCACAAACGATCGGCTGTGCGGCGCTATGCTATCAGGCTGCGTTTCCTAATATGCGACGGAGGCAACAAGATAGTTCAGGGACACTCGGACAATATTTCACCCCCACTGCTTTAAAACATGGTCGAAGACAGTGGCTGTTACTACGCAAGCCATCCATCATGTCGGACCTCACCTTCTCGAGTGATTTTTAAACTATTCTCCCCACCTCGATAATTCTATGAAGGGCCTACTGGTCGTCTTGAATGGAATATTGAAGTAGGATAATTTCGTGGGCGACGAACTAACCTACCACAAGGAAACAATTTATCTTACCATGCCCATACTACCTTGGAGGAGTACGATTGCCCTCATCACAACATCCCGCCCGTCGTAAGTGAGTCGAAATAACTAAAAATCTTGGACGACCACCTTACTCGTACAATATTTGGGCAAGATCAAAGCGGTTACCTCTGGGCGCATGCTTCAATACTGCCACCAAATCGCGTCCAGTGCACATATGTTCAAAGGCAAAAAGAAAAGAAGGGTTCTTAATGAAGTCGAATTATTGAACAAAAATGCAAAAATGATATCAGCTCCCCGAAACCTGGATCGAACAAGTGACCTTTCGATGACATATAACAATTACAGTCGAACGCTCTTCCAGCTGAGCTATTCGGGGAGATCTCCGAAAACGGAGGAATAGCTATTGTTGCAACGAGTGGCTCGTTTTAGTGCCTATGTAGGGCTCACTTTCACTGTAGGGAGGAATATGGGCACCGCTTTAACGCACTGACCCACTGCACTGGCGGTTCTCTGATGCCATTTACTCGACCGAAGATGGGGGATCTGGTTGGTTAGAGCTCAGGTCGATGAAGATTTTTGCGAATTGAAAAGCCAGTGAAACTGCCCCTAACGTTCTCCCCACCTCGACATGCCGACGCGCTGCGACAGGCTAACAATCAGCACAGGTACCAACACAGTATGATTGGTTAGAATCTTCAATGCAAAGTTCCCGAGGGATGCTAGAACATGTAACGAGCACAGATAAAATTCCCGTACCTGGTTTCCGCTGTCAAATCGGCCATTTTCTATTTCTCTAACCTTATCGAGCATAAACCGATGTCAAGTAATGGTTTCAGCACCCGCACTGAACCCCCCGGACAGGCCGAACATTGCGGAGCGAAGCTTAGCGAGACTAAACGAGGTTGTCGAATGCAGGAACGACGGTAGCTGCATCGCCCTTTTCCGAGGGCTATGCAAAAAGACACTTTGTGATCTAAAAATGAAGCTTTGGTGTCTAACTTTAGTGGACGTTGGGAGTGCCTTTTGTTATAAAGATAATGCAGATTCCCATCTCTCCAGACTAATTATCCACCCAACAATCTTCAGTTCAATTCAGTTCAACAATCTCTAATTCATTACTCCATCGAGCTTTTCTCCAGTCTCTCGTTTAATTTCTTCATTCTTTGAGCCTTTTTTTATTTTATACCAAACTCCAACCATCATTAGCATCATGAACATGTTTCCACGAGACGCAGCCGCCGACGTCGCAGCTGCAGGCGGCTTTAAGCTATATCATTATGAGCCTTCAATGGCAGGCGGTGCCATCTTTACTCTTCTCTTCATCGGCACTACTCTCCTCCACGTCTGGCAACTATACCGCGGACGCTCTTGGTTTACTATCCCACTAGCCGTGGGCGGTCTATGTAAGAACTCCCGGGGAAAGACACAAATTGAGTAAATGCTAATTCGCTCTCCAGTTGAACTTGTCGGATATGCCGCAAGATGCAAGTCCTCCAATGAAAGTCCAGACTGGACCTTGGGACCATACATCATACAAAGCATCTTCCTGCTTGTTGCCCCCGCTCTCTTTGCCGCGACAATTTATATGGAGCTTGGACGAATTGTCCAGATGATTGATGGAGAAGGTCGTGTTATGATTAGTAAAAAGTGGATGACCAAGATCTTTGTCACTGGCGATATCTTGTCTTTCTTCCTACAGGGCGGAGGTTCGTAAACACCACGCGAGAACATGTGAATTCTGGCTAACAATTGACATAGGCGGTGGCATTCAAGCCTCTGGTACACTCGAAGCCCTAGACAACGGATCAAAACTCATCATCGTGGGCTTATTCGTACAACTCGCCTTCTTCGGAGTTTTCGTTGTCATTGCTGTCGCATTTCACCGAGCTATTGAGCAGAACCCAACTGGCCGATCGACCAGCGGATTGCCTTGGAAGAAGCACATGATTGCGCTCTATGTTGGCAGCTTCCTCATCATGGTGCGATCCGTCTTCCGAGCCGTCGAGTATCTTCAAGGTTTCAATGGATACTTGCTTTCACATGAGGCTTACCTCTATATCTTCGACGCAACGCTCATGTTCTTGGTCATGGTGCTGTTCAACTGGATTCATCCTTCTGAGATTACGAATATTCTGGAGGAGCGCAGGACGGGCAAGGGATACAGCATGGGAGCTTTCACGGAGTGCGCTTAGTATTATAATGAGAATCGGGCAGGCAAGGCTGTTTCGTAGAATTGTCATTTCCTTATTTATTGTTTATTGTATAGACCAACAACTTCGATAGGCCAAGCTATCCACTCTCTCCAATAAGAACCCAGCAAATCAGATACCACTTCCACGATATCATAACCCCATCCTTCCATAAACCAAGAATCATTATTGAACCGATGCAAAAGTGCACCGTAGAACGCATACAATATCAGAGCAGGTGGTTGTCTCTGCCGTAACAAAGTAAAGTACGACTCCGGTGCAAAGGGCACCAGAAGAAAAGCTCCTTGCCACGACCTGTTGAATATCGATCCATCAGGAGACTCAGCTTGCCCCGAGAACTGAGCGCTATACATCCTGCAGCGTCTCAAAACATGTAACGTATCCTCATAGGTCTGTGCATCAGAAAGGTCCTTCCATACATCTCGCGTCTGACAGAAGTACTGGTCCTCAATATGGTTTGCTTGCTCAACATCCAAATCATCCCAATTACCAATACTCATCAGCTCTCCCAGTGGTCCTCCTTTCAAGGTGTAGAACGAAGGACTCAGAATAGTTTGGACACCGCGAAGCATTGGAATCCAGCCCAAGCCCAGAATGCGATCTTTGCGGTTCCCCAATTCCGACTCCTCCCAGAGACCTTCTCCCAGACGACCTGAGAGGCCAAAAACGTAGAGGAGGTTGAGAGATGACCAGGTGAATAATTCGTTGGCTGTTTCGTCGGTGGCGTGCTTTAAAGCTTCGTTAAAGCCTTGTAAGCTTAGGCTGTGGTATCGAGATGCTTCTGCTGCGTGACTGAGTCTCTGTTCGGGTTCGAGGTATGCAATGTGAAGTGCTGTAAGAGCAAGGAGAGCTTGCATCACAAATGGATGCTCGAATGCAATCTGTGGGAAGTTGAGTTGGAACGTGACGGATAGCGCTGAATTCTTGTATATGTGATGACTTGTCGAAATAGTCCAATGATGAAGAAGAGCCATATCTCTTACACCATATGTTTGATCATTGTGGTGGTCTTTGAGGATAGATGAAACTGTGCTGAATGAGATGCCGGGAAGTGGCGATACATGTTGATGTGGCGAAGTCGCATGGCTTTGCTGCGACGGTGAAGGGTCAGTGGATACAGACCTCGCTTCAGGGAAAGGATATTCGCATTCAACTCCGCGTCGCTGACAGGCGCGACATCTGGGTCTTTCTTCAGTGCACTAAACATAAATCAGCCAGTCATCAGAGGTATTAGTGAGATTTGAAATCACCTTGACTCGACGTCTCCTGCAATCAGCGCAACCAGTCTTAACTTTTTTGTGACCCCGACGTAACTTGACAGCCAGTCTTGACGAACCTACGTCATTATCTGAGTCGTTCATGGTCGAGAACGTATGGCCGAGCGATAAACGAGGGAAAAGAAAAAAAAGTGCGGAGCTTTAGGTTTTGTTCGCTGACGGAACGAGAGAAATAGGAGGAGCGAGGTTGGACGTGGCCTGAGCGAGATGCAGATTGGTTTTAATTTCGCCGATTGGTAGTGATTATCCACTGAATCGCCGCCCCTAGGCTAAGAACAGTTACCGTCGGATTGGTCCGAGGTGTCGCTGTTCGCTTGAATGCGAGGACATGAGCCGGATGCATCACCGAGCTACGGCAACAGAAACGTTGTCCTCTAAAGCTTAGACGCCAAGACCAAGTAGCTTGACAGCTCTGATAAGATAAAGCGACCAAGATGTCTCATCTTCAGTGCTCTTGGTGGTTAATTGTTCTGATTGCCTGATGCCGGGTCAACTGCTGAACCTTATTGTACCAAATGACCATTGACGCCAGTGAAAGTAAAGAGACTTGACTAATATTTTATCTGAAAGGCTAACAATCTATTTGATCAAAAAACAAAAGAAAACGCTAAAACTATGAAATGAAGAGACAGTTATAACCAAGAACTCGGGTCACCTCAGTCTACTTCCTCCGTCTATCATCATCCTCAACTTCAGGCACATCGTATGAAGACAACTCCGTGTTCTCCACATCCGAATTCTTTACATCCTTCTGAATCGACTCGACATACCAAACAACCAGAATAACCATAACCAGCGCCATCAGAATAGCGTCAAAGACATATAAAAAGATCTCATGCGAGATAAGGTATCCACCGTTGCCCTGAAAATATTCCACCACGCGGAAGATACTTCGAACAAGGATGAGAAAGCTCGATGCATAAAGAACGTATAGATATCGCTTCCATGGGACATCGCCTCGTAATGATTCGGCCGTTGGGAATTTGAGGAGACGGTAGTGAAATAGAACTGATGTGACGACGAAAAAGCCAAAGACGACGATTTGTACCAAGAGACCGGCGATAATAATCTTCTCGCCCATTTCGTAAAGGTCTAGTGTTCCGGCGGATTGGATACCACCGCCGCCGGCTTGAAGAGTGAAAGCGATGACATCGCCAGTAACGAAGATGCGTGTGACCCATTGAACGGGAATAATCGAAAGGTGAGATGCGCCGACGGTTCGAATCAATCGTCCGAGGATCATATAAATCGATGCAGCGAAAAGCGCGGGCGCGACGAGGATGGGAATGGCTTGGAGGACGAAGCCGCCGACCGAGAATTTATCGAAATGGCTCCATATTCTACCAGCGTAACCAACAGTCTCAACTAAATAAATAGTTAGTATGGGTACAGCAGTTCGTATTGTAGAAACAAGACTTACAAACACCACCAATTGTAAATGCAGTGAAGTAATAAGCTCGGACTCGGAATAATCGCCATGTATGTGCTGCTGTGAGGATGGCGAAAACAACCACACTGACGATGGCGGCTGCTAGAGACGGATCGTAGCGGTAGAGCTTGAAGTCGAATGCTTCGGCGTTTTGAGCAGCGTCGGCCATGGTGATTGATGATGGATGATGGATGATGGATGATGGATGAGATGTAACAAAAACGGAGAAGGGTGTTGAAATGCCTTTATAAACATCGACTACTTGGAAACCAAGTCGCATCTGATGGCGGAGCTGTCCGAGCTTGGTGGCTTGGAGGAATGGCGAACGAGGTTGAGCGAGGTTAAACGAGGTCTTTGAACGAAGCTAAACGAGGCTCTACGAATTCCCCATTCCCGATCCACCATATTGAGATTGGACGAGATGAAGCTTGTTTTCAAGTTAAAAATAGTAGTTCACAGCCTAGATTAGATCTCCGATTGCAACTCAATCTACCAGAATATACCCTGTTCCAGATTGGCCTGTTCTGGCGTTATCGCAGGAGGGCAAAGCACCACAATCCCATTCTCTTCGTCTTCCTGGCCAGGAATGGGGGCATCGATATCGAGCTCCGCCATCAACATCCCCACCTGATCGTAACGAATTAGTCTTGTTTCAACAGCGGGAGAAGCTTAGACTTGCCTTTCCAACGGTTCCTTGATCCACTCCCGAAGCTCTCAACGTCTGCGCCAACCGCACAGCCAACGACGCAGCAAACATGTTTGTCTTTCCAACCTCGGTCATAACACTCATAAGCGCTGTAAAGTTATCCTCGCTTTGCCGATTACCGGTTGTCAGAAAGTCTGTTAGGAAGAATGATGCTGCGATGAATGTAGCGAACGAGACAAGAGGATTGCGGAACCTAATGGTTAGATCCGTGACCAACGCGACAGTCATCATAATCTGAAGCGCAGACTCCATAACTCTTGAGTTAATATGCGGCAAAAGCGACATATCCATCTGCGACCGAGTTGTTACTGCGCGATGAATACAGATCAAGGCTGTATGTAACTGAAGATTGATGAGAACAGCCGCAGGATTATCCATGTTCTCAGGACATCTCAGATCAGCAGGGAGAGTCGCAAACGCGTTGGTCACTGCTTCATCAAGCTTCTGAAGTTGATTCCAGTCGTTGTTATCGTCGTCCTCTTCGCTCGCTCGTGAGAAGTTGAAGCATTCGTTGAAGAGGTGAACTGCGACGACTCTGCAGGCGCTGGTGGAGAGTTCGAACATGCCTTGGCCGAGGGCTTGTTTGAGGGTTATTGTTGGGACTGGTGTGCTTGATAGGAAGGCATCGATGGATGTAGGTAATCTTGTTTGTATCTACAATGGTCAGTTGAATCTTTGTTGCTTGAGAGAGACATGCTCACACTGCGCCAGTCCATCATTGTAGGCCAGCCGCCAGTGCTACTCGTGATTCGATCGGTAGTGAAGATAATCCAAAATGTATTTCTTCGTTCTTCCTCTTCTGTGAAGTCTGCGGCGACTGGCAACATTAGACCAGCAGCATTTTTACCATCCAGACGGTGAAGTCCAAGGATGTGCGCTAGTCGGATAGCCCTGGCTATACTCATTGATGCTCTTGAGAACCACAGGTGCTGCGCTTCGAAATGGCTGATAAGAACCCAGGCTTGGCAGTGAGCTAGTGTAATTTGTTCACTGTCACTCTGTCCATGATATCAGCGCTCTTGTTCATGAGTTTGCTTGAGTGGCTTTTTACCTTCATCTCATCCGCCTGGATGTACTGTCTCGCGCGTACGTAGAATGCCTCGGCCATATGTCCATACATAGATGATGCGCTTGCTCCAGCGGCTAAGATAGCATATTGGAGACACATGGGCGGTTGCATGTGTGTCGGTCTGTAGAGAGAAGCGATGTACCTCTCACCATGAATCATGAATGAGTCGGACTGGAGTTTGGTGAAGTATATAGTTGTGCTAAGTATCGTCAATCTTCGTCTCTTTAGCGAGTCATGCGTAAGGTCACTCACAGCTCATCAACCAAATGTGGCGGCGGTAGCCTCTCAAACCGACCAGTGTCAATGAGTTCCGTACTAAACGAGAATTCAGGCGGACTACTCTGTGACTCCAACCTGGCCTCCAAGTCCCCTATGAAAGTCAACACTGATGTCCCACATCAAAGTTTAGCCTGGAACTCTCACTGATTCGACTCTGCATATCGCGCAACTTGGGTCTCATGGCCGGATTAATCACCGGCTTCTTTCTCGCGGAAGGATAATCGCATTTTTCACCCGTCTTGGCACAGCGACTACATTGTGGGAGGACTTTGTCGCACTTCAGTTTTCGAAATCTGCATAGTTGACATGACCATGGTGATAGGGTGCCCAGGTCGGATTCGGAGCCTGAGGGCGCTTGGGGTGAGTGTGAGGAGCGGGAGCCTTCGGACATGGTGTGTGGTAGGACCGAGCCTTGGCAAGTGTTGGAAGGTGTTCTATAACAGGTTTGTCTGCATATAAGAGAATTCGGATTTGGTGGAACTGAATGAGGTTAGATGATGAATTTTGTCAAAGGGTAAGTGGTGAGTGTGTTCTGATAATTGCGACACATTGCTCGGGAATTGCGGGGCTGTCAAGATGTCAGCATGCCTTCCTATTCTGGGTTACCCTGGGAGGATTCCCTACGGATGTGTTCACGAGATAAGCAGGAAGTAACAATTTACGATCACTTTCGTATTCTAATTAAATATAGCCCCCAATAGAAGCCTCTTCTTTATAGCGACGCTGACTTGTATGAATGCGACAATTGGGGCCATTTGCCTTACGACATGGATGAGTCCCCAAACTCGACACTGAGATGGCCAGCGCTCTACAGGGGTGTCGACGATGATCTACCAATGAGAGGCGGGAATGATCCCCTGAAGAGTCGGGTGATGGTTTATCCGGCTTGGTCTAGTCCCCATACGTAGGGTCAGCGGGCTCTTGATGTTTACAAGTCTGGCCCGGAAATAACGTAGTGCAGAGGTTATCAGGAAATAAGACCTAAAATTCGGGCACGAGACAATAATGAAGTGAAGAAGAGAAGCCTGGGAGGAGGTTAAAATTGCAGTGCATGCTCATGCAGGTGAGCTCGCCGACAGCACACTAGGGGACCAACATCACGCGAAACTGACAAAACAGATTTGGTTAGTTAAAATTGACCGCACCCGAAAACAAGCAAATGATTCACCAATATGTCAGAGAGAAAGCTGTCTAGAAATACAAGTTTTCAAATGTACGAGTATCTTTGAACAAGCATCCCGATAGGAAAACTCGGTGGCTTTTTGGTGTAAAACGTGCTGACTATAGGGTACGTAACTGGGCGCGAATCATTTTCGCGTCGCGTCATGTCACATTCGTGAGTCAAATCTCAGGCAGAAGATATTTATTTACGGGGTAATGGACCTAGCCCCTTCAACTCCATGCCTACTTCACTCCATATGTACACTTCTTCTCTTTCTTAGATAGCCTGGAGACCAGCAACGACACCAGCCCAAGTCTCGCGAACAGTAGGCTGGATCTGGCTAGCGGGCAAGCTGAAGCCGTAGGTGCCCTTGTCGCGGAGCTCGATGGTGTAAGCATACTTGGCCTTGGCAACACCCTGGACGTAGTCGATGCTGTCGCCAGTGGTAGCGTACAGAGCGCGGCAAGAGTTACCGGTGGTGTAAGAAACGCCAGACTGGCCACGGATACCGGTGTTGATCTTGGCGGCGACAGATGAGAGGGCAGTCTCCTCGGGAGCGACGACCTTGCAGTCATAGCCGTAAGCTGCCGACATGTTAGCATGAAGATATAGTGTCTGGATGTGGTGGACTTACGCCAGAGGATGTACTGTCCGTAGGAGTGGAAGTCAACGTAGAAAGAAATTCCACGACCAGCACCGAGAGAGTCAATTTGGCCCTTAATAGCCTTGAGCTCAGGGCTGTCACCAGCGGCACGGCCCTTGAAGGTCTCGTCACAAGGGTTGGTGGAGGCACCGCCGGTGAGTTCCCACTTGTAGGGCCAGTTGCGGTTGACGTCGCGGCCGACACAAGAGCTTCCGGAGAGGGTTTGACGGTTCTTGCGCCAGAGACGGTTGGTGGTCTGGGTGTAGACGAAGCCTGAGACAATGAGTTAGACGGGACTTTTAAGAAAGTTGGGTTTGAATCTGGAGCTTACCATCAGGGTTAACAATGGGGGTGATGTAGAAGTCGTACTTGTCGACGATGGCCTTGACGGCAGAGTCGGAGGCGTACTTGGTCAAGAGCTGGTAGGCCATGTACTCGGCAGTCTACAATCATTAGTCATCGATAACTGAATAGCGAAGTATCTCATCTTACCATGGTGGCGATCCATTCACGAGCGTGGACAGTGCCGTGGAAGACGACAGCAGGCTTGGATCCCTTGCCTCCGCTTCCCCAGATGTGGATACCAGTCAGAGCACGACCCTGGAAAGAGTTGCCAAGGGTAAAGACCTCAGATCGGCTGGGGTAGCTGGTCTGCAGGTCGGTGAGGAACTGAATGTGATCAGCGTAGGGGTGGTAAGCGGTGAACCAAGACTCGCTGGGCACTGCAAACTGTTAGTCTTATCCACACAATCCAATGAGTTGACTTACCAGCGTAGACAGTGGAGGTCTCCTCCTTAGCAAGGACAGCACCAACATCCTCAACCAAAACAGTCGCGTCAGAAGCAATCTTGGTAACCTTGTCAACGTTCTCGGGAGAAACGACAATGTCAAGCTCTTCGCCAGCACCAGGGTTCAGGATGGTAGCGGCAAGCTTGTTGATAGCGGCGAGATCATCCTCGGAGCCCTTGGGGAGGGTGACACGCAGGCTCTTGAAGCCATTGTAGTCAACCTTCTTGGAGCTAGGAACAGCAGAGGCCAGAGCCAGAGGAACAAGAGCGAGAATGAGGGACTTCATCTTGACAACAGCGCACAATGGATTGAGAGAAGGTTGGTTGAAGTGCGGGGTTGGAGTCGTGAATAGTGGCGTATACCTTATTTTTATAGTTAATCTCACCAGCCGATATGACGATCGTCCAGACTATCTTTGATCATAAGACGCGCTATCGAGAACTTCTGTCAATGATGCCATCTTGGCCGTGTCGAAAAAGGTAGGTAATTAATGTGATACCACCAAGCACGGGAAGCTCCCATATCTCCGCAAGGTACCTTTCCCAAACGGGCAGCTGAAACCCCTGTGCCATGTTGCATTATCTTCGGCAGACCAAAGGTTCCCCCTCTAAGCGCCCATGTCCAACGAATAAAAACACAGAGTTGCACGGCTGTTGAGTCCGCGAAAGGAAAGTGTTGTCGGCACATGCGATATGCTTAATGGGTTAGGTTAAGGTCTGGGGCGAGGATCAATTGAGATAACACCTCCGCTTCGGTTATCGTGTTTTGAGGGCCCTGATTCGCGGCATATTGTGTACCTTGGTGACTAGGTCTTGCGATTGGTGTAGTGTTTTCCTTGATGCGGATGGTGACGAGATGAGAAGGAGGATATCTGATAAGCTGAACATTTGGTTCGATTTCGTCATATATGGGGATATTGAGTCAGCAATATTGGGTCCTTTGTTTGAATCTCGAACATTGATCTTGCCCTTCTTGGCATGCTCGGCGATTGAGGCCGTTGATAACATGTTCCAGACTCTGTCGTGCAGACGCGCCCTACGAGACTTTGTGCTTCTAGAATCGTGGTTTGTTTATGTTTAACCAAATTGAGAACAGTCTGCATCTGCTAGTCAGACCAACCCCACGTTCAAAAGACAAGTTGATTATCTACAGGAAATCGAGAGCTGAATACGTTTTGGTAAAAGGTATTAATAATGGTAATATTATGATGATATAAGTCGCTAATCTATAGATGCCTCTAAAAATGCAATGCTTGCGCGACAAAAACTTTTAAGCGAGGCTTGTTGAAAATAATCATGACTGATGGGTCTGGGTTGAATCATGACCACGATGCTAGCATATACGCAAGTTTAAGCGGCGTCCTTCTCAGATAGTTGCCCAGTAGGCTCTTCGACAGACAAGCGACCAGACCACACATCGATGTTCTTAGCTCGGTGGAACTTGGTGCCGTACGCGATCTTCCAGCCAATGATAGGAATAATGAAGATGGGAATACCGATGTAAGAAGCGATAAAGTCGGCGGTGTTCCAGTTACCCTTGAGGAAGACGGGAAAGCCGGCGACGAGTGTGATGATGATGGAGCCGATACCGCCGAACCAGGCGGTGTATGGCTGCCATGGGGCCTTCCAGGGAAGGGTATCGCGGCTGATGCCTTGAACCTTGAGGGCGCGGTGGAAACGAATGTAGCAGAAGCAGAGGGTTGCCCATGCGATGAGACCTGCGACTGTACTGAGGTTGAGAAGCCAGGCGAAGGCCTGGGAAGCACCACCAGAGCCGAGACTGAGATAGGCCAAGGGTCCAAAGAGCCAAGCAGTGATGACGGCGACATAGGGGACACCCTTCTTGCTCGTACGGGCGAAGAACTGAGGAAGCTGTTTGTCTGTGGTCATGGCGAGAATGATACGCGATCCAACCCAGCAGTAAGAGTTACCGGCAGACCAAGCAGATACCAGGATACAAGCGTTCACGATCGAGGGCAGAACCTTGATACCGGCGGCCTGGATAGCGATGACCCAAGGGGAACTCTTAGCGTTGCCAGAGCCAGACACGAGGCCTTCGTTTCGGGGGTCGACGATCATGCCAATCAGGAAGGCACCGAGGATGTAGAAGAAACCGATACGGTAGGTGACGCGGTTCGCAGCCTTGGGGATCTCCTTGTGGGGGTTGATGGCCTCAGCAGCGGTGATAACGACAGTTTCAACACCGATGAACGAGAATGAAGCGTTGACGAAAGCTGAGAGGAAACCGAGGAAGTGTCCAGATGAACCAGTAATGCCGTTATAGTCGACCCAAGCACCGGGGTCATTCCAATACTTGAAGCCAATAGCGTCGCCCTTGGGACCTCCGCCAGCAGTGATGACAATGGCGACAATGACGAGTCCGACGAAACACAGAACTTTGATGGCACCGGTTGCGACTTCAGCTTCACCGAAGAAGCGAACATCCATCAAGTTGATCCAGAGGATGAGAACAAGACTGACGGTGATGACGACGGCGGGTGTAATATCGGTCCAATAGCTGACCAAAACAGCAGAAGCTGAACATTCTGCTGCGATGGAAATGGTGTAGCAGTAACCGTATGAAATAGCGAGAGAGAATCCGACAGAAGGGTCAATGAAGCGACTCGCCCAGTGAGGAAAGGTACCAGCGGTAGGAAGCTATCAAGGTCAGTACTTTATCCCAAGATGAGGCCCATGAAACTCACCAGTGTTGCAAGCTCAGAGATACTCTGCATAACACTCCAAAGAACAGCACCAACAACGAAATAAGCCAACAACAAACCCGCAGGTCCTGAAGTAGCATACGCCGAACCAGCACCAATAAACAATCCCGTTCCAATACCACTGCAAAGACCAATCCAGGTGATGTGATAACCTTTCAAGCGTCTTTGCGTAGGTCCTTCGCCGCCGTTGCTCAGCACGGGCTTCTCATCGTCGCTGAGATGAGCGGCGTCCAGTGGAGGAGCGCTCTCGATAGCGTCGTCGTCAAAGTGTCCAGGCGCCATCTTGACCAATACAATAATCCAAAATAAAGAAAGGTACAATAGCAAAGAATGTGCAAATAGTAACGTAATGGCAGACCCGCTGGTAGTGGTCTTTATAAAAGAATTTGTTCCCCTGCAGGTGTCGATATGGGGGGGAATTGGAGAAATTGGAGTGTCCGATTGCGCAATTCGAAGTTTTCACTGCTAGCGTACGGTGTCCCCTAGAACTAGGGGGCGATGGGGAAGATTATGGGGCGAGTTGCGGGACTTTGGTTGAATCTAGTTTGGTCTGGGTAGTTTTGTTAGTGTAAGAGAAAACTCTATCTCCGCTGGTCGGGGGGTCTAGTCTTACGATGGCGAATCAATAGATCATCTTGCGATATTTTAAAATTTTACATCAAGAGTATCGCACCGACATTGACGGTGAGGCTGGTTGTTTGTGATACACTCGGCGCAATAGTTGTTGAGAATGCGGTCAATATCCTTGCTGGTAACTCGTCTGCTCGTATACCTTACCACTGGATTTGGGGAACAGTTCGGTTCAGAGGAATCTAGCCTGTTGGGACCTTGATAGCTGCAATTGAATGGGGTCGGAACCCACATCGCACGGGTCCGTGAACTGCCAAGCATTGCACCATATCAGTAAGTTACAGGACATCTATCAGCCATGTAACCAAATATCTCTTGTAGGGCTTGTAGGGCTGAATAGCATTCAAGATACAGTCTAGCGGATGGACTCCATCATCAAAAAAGCATCTGCCGTTGCATGTTAGAGGCTAAAATTGCACGCTCCTATACAGTCTGATTCCCAGGTCAATCTGTCTCAAACCCATCATCTCAATCAGCAATCGAGCTACTCCCAGTACTACTCCAACTCCTAACACTTGAGCCATCACTGTCACCTCCGTTACCAGGATCGATAGCATTAGTCCACAAGCGTAGAAGATGATTAATTCCCGAACCCTTGAGCGATTCTGCATCCGGTGTCCAAGAACGAGAAAGTTTGAGTAACTTGTTCACCTCCTGGTAGACCTCTCCTTTCCGGACTGCCTCAGGCCTTGGACCACGAATGATGTTGGGATTTGGGGCGTAATTTCTGATGTACGGGGGGACTGGCATTGGTGGTGGCGGAGGTGGCCAGACCTGTAACCTCAGAGTCATGCCGGGACGACGAAGAGAATTCCAATTGTCGATTGTTACGACTGTCTTGCCTGCGAATAATTTGTAGTTACCATTCATAATCGCCGAGTGATAAATAATGGACCGAGTTATGTTCGGAAGACAACCACTCAGCATCTGGAAACAGATTAGCAAAATTAAAAAGATAAGACAGTAGATCGTACCCCGTATGTTAGACAACTGTTGTACGGCAAAGTGAACTTTGTTTCTTGAGGATCAACAAGGTGAATAGGCTTCAACTTGTCCCCAACCTTGAAGTAAAGGGTCAACGACGGCCCCGAGCTGTAAGGTATCCAGGAGCGCTTTCTGTCTGGCACAGTCGTTTTTGTCGCCCCCATAGCAATCAATGTCATCTCGTGGAGACTTTGCCGCTTCATCGAGAGGACGGCGTTGTCAAATTCGGTACGAACAGGCAGGTCAAGAGAAGCGAGCTGCTCAACTAGAACAGGGGGTCTGTTGAAGAGACTCCGAGTTGTAAGTTTGCGCAGGCTAGACAGAATCGCGGTTTCTTCGAGGTCAAGTTTGGTGAGAAGTTTGTCGGCATCGTTCATGTTGACGATGTAAGCTTCGATGTCCTCACCATCCCATTCGTCGCAACGTACGCGGCGTCGGAATACTGCTGACAGGAAGCGACGGATACGCTGGGAGTATGAAGGATCAGGATAAACAGACACACTTGAACATGTCGAGTAACCATCATCCTCTTCGGGAGCGGGGCTTGCGGCAACGTTGGGAGTCGCTTGGGTTACTGGAGTTGGAGCCACTGCAGTGACGGAACTACAACGAACAGTTAGCTGAAGGCTTCCCACTCAGTATAATCATATGGAAGACGTTACCTCGCGCTGCTTTTCACCTCTTCAGGAGGACTCTCGACCGGGGGCGACGGCTCAGTAGCCTTGATCCACTCTTCCCGCTTGTTGGTGAAATGCTTATGGTATGAGAGCCGACTTGTAGCAACATTATACGCAGAGACACGCATGGCGTTTTCCTTGTCATAGTCGCCCGGTGAGCGTCCCGAAGCCCTGCTTACTTGTCAGTATCGTCAGTCAAGAGGAAAGTAGTACACACCTTAATTGGAATTCGGCAATGTTTCCCAGAAGTAAACGTAGAACAAGCTCGAATTTGACATGTTTCAACTCCTGTTTGCAAAGGTTGAGACGAGGGCCCAGCCATGCTCGAGAATTATAGGTTAAAGGGGCTTTGTTCTTGAGACAAGAGAAGAGGTGCTCAATCTTCTCCTGTGTCATCTGACCAATTTCATGGTTCTCCTCCTCTAGCGCCTTAGCCCTCTTTGTCATTAGGATGAGAACGCCTTCGTAGATGACCCTGCAAGTCGCAGCAAGCACATTAAGGTCGTTGATGCATGACCATTTGAAGAGCATAGTATCCAGTTGGGAGAGGTTTTGAAGCATGGAAGACGTAGAGCTGACGACCGCGACGAGCTTTGGAAGGTCCAAATTGGTAGTGGAACTCATTGCTTCGTTCACCAAGTCAAGAGCTGTTGCCAGCCTTGCACCAAGCTGGGCAGTGCCCACAATATCCAAGGACTCCATCTCTTGCACGGTCATGGGTGATGAAAGGCAACGAAGAAATAAGATTAAGCTTAAATCAGGAACACGGGCTGTTTTTATGCTGACGGCTGGTTCGCAATAAGGCGTGCTGACTGCTTTTGAAGTCGCACCATTACCCCTCAATGACTGCAAGTTCAACCAGTAAGGGAGTTTTTACTTGCACTTCTGCCTGGTGTGTTGCAGAGAATACTTGTTTATCAGCTCATGCATGAAGCCATGTAAAGACAATTGGCCAGTCGGATTGGGCGTGTTGGGCTGGACCAATGATACGGAAGGTTGGGACGAAATATTGTCTCAGTGGTTGGCATCACCTAAACTCAAAGGGTGACCTCGAAGGCCTCATCGTATGTATCAGACGTTTTGGCCCCCAAAAGCATACGAGACGAAATAACTTCGACACTTTCTATCAGCTCCGACTAGCATGCAGGCTACTTTATTATGGTAGCCCAAGCCTTAGAGGCCGATTTTCTGTTACCCATCGTGTGCTCATGCGAGGTGATGTTGTGAAGAGGTGTCACGTTAAGTCCTTGTACCACGGACTTGATCGGAAAGCTGACGGGAGGTGAAAGGGTTTGAAGAGAAGGACTTGAAAGCGTGAGATACATGCATATTCATTTGAAGTATTCTTGTTCTAATTATCCTAGAGGCTTCATGGTGTGCTGTTGTTGGTACTTGTAACACCGGTGCTCGATCGAACATCGTGATGAGACTATGTGGACAGATCCTGGATGGTTCAGGAACGATTTTTTTGCAATAGCTCACTCTGTACATTGGGATATACTAGCCATACTGCTGGGGCGATTGCCATTGGCCATCGAGATACCTTGCGCAAAGTCAAAGGCAACATGCACTGACCTTACAGCCAACCATGTAACGCATGAACACAGGATGCCGCTTGTTAGCTGTCTTGTTCCCTCGGTATACCCTCGGTAAGGCCCATACGCATCTGAAGTTCGTTTTTATGAGTGCAGAACAGTTGATTTGATATAGGTCACCGTGGGTGTTATAATGATTCTCCGTTTCGAATGGCCATGTTCCTGCTGGATGTTGGTTGATACGGGAGCTTTGTGCGCAGAGCGAGCAACCGAAAACAGGAACAATCAAACCGGATAAAGTAGCAACGAACATGAATAAAGGAACTAATGAGACGGACGAAGGTCTATGAAAGGAACAGACAATCGGCATAACGTTTCATTCACCTCTAACGCTGTGTATATAAACTCATCGTCTTCTCAGTCCAGACGTTATCACTTCACTTACCAACAACTCTCACACAACATTCCTACAACGATCACACAAGCTTCTTATCTCAACTCCTTCATACCATCCACAAATAACACCAATAAACAACTTTCAGCAAAATCATCAAAATGTCTAACAATCAGAGCAACGTTCAACAGGGCACCAACCCGGATCGGGTCGGTCAGCAGATCTCTTTCCATCAGTCTGATGGTGATGCCACCACTTGGGTCACTATGAACGTCCAGAGCAGCGAACCCATCACAGTGAACGCCTTCACCACGGCCCCAATCACGATGAATACCTACGTCGGCACTGCTATCAAGATCAACGTCATCGACCCTCCTTCTAGTGGCCAGGTTGCTAGTCTTCAAACCCAAGAAGGTTCGGAAGCCATCGATATCGATGCTTCTAAGGAGATCGGAGAAACAGACAATCTAGCTGATCACAGCTTCCAACACGTCCATTGGACTCCATCAGGCTATGTTGAAGACAACTTATCAGCGGTCGATGATGAACCAGCCGTTAAGTCCCAACCAGATGTCGAAAGCGACATCTGTTCTGAAGGTGAGCCTTGGTCATCATCCACCGATAGTTCAGACAGCGATGATTCTGATGAAGGAGAAGACGAGGATGACAACCGCTCTACAACTGCTGAAATCGGCGAGCCTACAGAGAGCAATATTTCAGCCTATGGAAACCCTTTCCGTTTGGTTCCTCACCTGCGCCCCTTTAGCAGATATCCACCCCTCCCCATCTCTACTGCTTTTATCAACTCTGCTATACGCGGCTCGCGAGAGCGAAAACCCTCTTTCCAAACCTTCGTCCTCCGCGAGGAAAGTATTCCGTCAAGTGGCTCCCGTCCTGCCTACTCCTGGCATTGGCCCGACGCCAACGGTGGAATTCATGTCCCAGATTGGCAATATATCCTGGTCTGCATCAAGGAACATCTTCTTGTAACAATGTCTGGTATGGGAGCAACGACCAAATACTCTCATCAGGACGAATTTCTGAAGGTCAACATCGACAATACTATCGATGTTCAGCTGGACTTTACCCTGTCTGAGTCTGCTGGCTATCGAGTGCTTGCTTGGGCTAAGAAGCCTTCGCCGGGCGATGACTGGTACTGGTTTGACATCCAGGGGCGAGTTGTTCAGAAGACTTTAGGTTTTAGCCAGAACCTGTCTAAGCCATGGATGGTTTGAGACATGCACAATGGTGAAGTCAGACGGGAAATGCTGAAGGCTGGTAACTAAGCGTATCTTTTCTACTGATCATTTGGGTGCGGGTCGGAGTGTGTTTGCGAATGCTTTCGGTATTCAGAGTAAGAATCTATCACAAAAGAGCCGGAACACTGGATAGGACTGGATACCAAACCTGGATAAAGAGTACATGGTCTGCCGTTGATGGCCTCAATTTACAGTCATTTAAGCTAGACACTATTGAAACAGTGCATGTGACATGAATTGTGAATTATGAAGTACGGTATAGTCTTCCATAAAAGATGCCTGATCTACAGATCAGTGATTTATCCAAGCTTTCAGTGATCATCATCAAATGTTTGCGGGGTAACGCGGGGTATAGCCCTGACGATCAAGAACGCAAAAGTCCACCAATAACATAAACCAACTTGCCCTGTTACCTCGTATATAGTAGGTCGGTCATAAGAACATGGAGGTCTGTTCGCGTGGACTTTCCCCGCACATTTTGTTGTTCTGACCCGGTGAACACCGGACCGATACGGGCCGAAACACCATCATTGTGGTTATCAACTTGACGATCCCGGTTAATACAGACGGTCTATGTAACGTCACCGGTATTGCGAACTTGGCATACAGGAACGAAGATGCGCACGAATCCTGTTCTGCTGATCGTTATTGCTAACTACCGCGTAGTGATACCGTGGTATCGAACCATGCTGTGATCAATGCAACTCAATCGCAACGACTACGTCACGGGAAGGGTTTATGATGGCACCTCTCTGGTACCACCAAAAACGTGCTATACTCGTATTTAAATGTCCGACGGTCCACCTATTAGCTTGACTTTCTAGTCGCTACCGAGTACTCCGACTTGCCATTGCCATTGCGGGATCACCATGATGACCTTGTCGAATAAGGCAACTGCCCTCGTGGCCCTCGCCTGCGTTCTCTTCCCCTCTGACACAGCCGCCCAAGCAAAGGGCCCCTACGAAGCAACATGGGAATCAACCGACAAACACAACGCCGCCCCCGAATGGTACCGCGATGCCAAATTCGGCGTCTACTGGCACTGGGGAGCCTTCACCACCGCGCAGTACGCCAGTGAATGGTATCCGCGCAACATGTACGAGCCTGGCTCAGATCAGAAGAAGCACCACACCGAAACTTACGGACCGCCTGAAGAATGGGGTTATGAGAACTTCATCAAGGGCGCCAAGGACAAGAAGGGCAACTTTGTGCAATTCAAGCCTGTTCTCAAGTCAAAGGGTGGCGAGTTCGATCCTGAGGCTATTATGAAGGTTGTTAAGGCTTCCGGTGCGAGATTTGCTGGTCCTGTTGCTGAGCATCACGATGGGTACTCTATGTGGGACAGCAAGGTCAACGAGTGGAACTCTGTCAAGTATGGTCCTAAGCTGGATCTGGTCAAGCTTTGGGCGAATTTGGTGCGCAAGAATGATATGAAGCTTGTTGTCGCGATGCATCAGGCTTACAACTACAATGGCTTCTTCCAATGGGCGCCAAAGACGAACGACACAAGCCTGCAGAAGCTTCTTGGTCAATTACCCCGCAAGGAGGAGGACCAACTCTGGTTTGACAAGCATCGCGAGATGCTCGATCACGTCAAGCCAGACATCATCTGGAACGACTTCTCTCTTGACAGCCCTGGTGAATGTGGCAGTGCTGAGGGTCCTTGTGCCGTGGATGAGAAGAAGCGTCTCGAGTTCCTCGCCTACTACTTCAACCGCGGCGAAGAATGGGGCAAGGAAGTCGTCACCACCTACAAGCACCACGACCATGGCTTCCGCAACACCTCAGCTGTGGATGACTGGGAGCGTGGTGGCCCAGCCAACCTCGTCCGCCCATACTGGCAGACCGACGATGCCATCAGCGCTTCAAGCTGGAGTTACACCGTCGGTATCAAGTACTACAGCTCCAAAGCCATGTTGCACTCTTTGATCGACCGCGTTAGCAAGAACGGTAACATGCTGCTAAATATTTCGCCCAAGGCTAACGGCGTGCTACCTGAGGAGCAGATCAAAGTTTTGGAAGACATTGGTGCCTTCTTGGGTCGATACGGTGAAGCTATTTACGATACTCGTGCTTGGGACCTTTATGGCGAGGGACCGAATCAGGTTAAAGGTGGTGCTTTCACGGCGCCTCTGCAGGGAAATAGCAGCGATATTCGCTTCACGCGTAACCAGGACGATGATACTCTCTACGTCACGGTTCTTGGTTGGCCAGAGGATAAGCTTGTTTCTATCAAGAATCTTGGCTCAGATACTCTGGTTGATCTCAAGTCTCTCAAGTCCGTCGAGCTTTTGGGCGACAAGGCAGGTGATTACGTCAAGGTGTCCGACTGGGACCAAGGCAAGGATGCTTTGGAGATTACCCTCCCATCTCAGCCTGCCGAGTCACTAGCCTACGTCCTCAAGATGACTTTTGACGGCGGAATTCCCGTACCTCTGCCCAAGCAGGGTGCAGCTGTCTTCTCTGGTGCTGATGCAACGGGTACTGGCGTGTCTCTCGAGGCTGGTACTTTCGATACGGTGTTCTTGACTGAGGCTGGGCTGGAGCCAAAGAAGATTGGTTCTATTCGGGTGGCGGAGGGTGCTAAGGCTACTATTTTCACAGGTTTCAGATTCACTGGAGAGAGTGAGGAGCTCAAGGCTGGTGAACACAAGCTTGATGCGGGATCGGTTGGCTCTATTGTGGTTTCGAAGGCATGATTCATGTACATATCGTAACATTCAGGATGCACAAAGCAGAGCATCGTGAAATACTCTCAAATTGGAGTGCAACTTTCCCATACGCTGTGCAGGCGGTGATCGGTTAATCGAGACACAGAATATTCGAAGCAGCTGTTCACTGAATTGCCGTCTCTGTAACACTGCTGTACATACTCTCAAGCAAAAAAAGATCGATTGCTTGTGAAAGCAAAAGAAAATACCAATCGACACAGGCCTGATTCGAACAGACGCCTCCGAAGAGAATAGATTTCTAGTCTATCGCATTAGACCACTCTGCCACTGTGCCTTAGCTGATTGGATGAGAGAGGATACCCGTAATTCGCTCTAGTAGCACTCACTTGCAATAGTCAGTCAACTCCGTGCCGATTGATCCTTAACTAAGAAACGGGTATCGTGGCTAACTCGTACAGTGTTGTGGACTTTTTGCCGGGGAGGTTCTTAGCAAGCTAAGACCGTGCAACGGGAACCAGATTGATCAATGAACAACGTCTCCACTTCGGATGATCTTGCACCGAACATCTTCGGAGTATCATCGGTTCAGATGACCAAATGGTATTAACAAGGGTCAAACAGTCCTAGAAAGGGTCTGGCAAAAAGAACAAGCAGTCGCGTAGTGAGCTTTGTCGTGCCGATCCCAATTGAAGTCCTTCGCGATACACTTCGCTCTAGGTTAGCATGCCACCGGAGCTCGGTCCATTACCACCCGACCAATACTCCGATCAACACCACACAATTACCGAGACTTACAGAACCAATCAGAGGCTTTCTCTTCCACCAGACTCGGGGGTCTTGGCGTACAATAAAGAGATGTCATGATTCGGGAAGGTAAACAATATCCTTGCTCATAGCCAAGCTTGACCTGAATACCGTCACATTTCTCCACAAACCAAGGATTCGAATACGCGGGGTTACAGGCGATCCGACAGCAACCCATTGCCGAAGAATCCATCGTGTATAATAAGTCTCTGTCTGCCATGTACTTCCGCATTCCTCCCCCAGTACCCTCCCTGCCGCTAATCACGATGCGTCTCTACAGCATCATCACAAGCCTAATGGCAACCACTTCCGCCCTCACCCTCAAATCAACCAAACACTGGACAATCGGCACCGACATCCAAGGATCCGAACGTCTCAACGGCGTAAGCTACCAAGAAGACGCACTCATCACATACGGCGACTACCAATATGTCACCTTCTACGAAACTGCCCCGGCAGGTTACTTGAACCATTTCGTCCGGTTAGGCAGAAGGAAGATCGCGCCTAATGTCGCGGACTGGGAGTATCTCACTCTCGAGGATTATACGCAAAAGACTATGGATGGTCATAACATGATTTCCATGGGAATTTCGGGGGATGGGAAGATTCATCTTAGTTTTGATCATCATGTGAGTTATGCGTTTGAGGGGAGAGCTTGGCTGACTTTTTAAGGATGTACCGATCAATTACCGTGTTTCGAAAGAGGGAATCGCGAAGGATGTACCCTCCAAGTGGTCTGCGGAGCTGTTTGGGCCGGTTGTCCATTCGCTGGATGGGTCTGAGGGACCGTACTCGCCTTTGACTTATCCTCGCTTCGAACCTCTTCCTAATGGAGACATGCTTCTCGAATTCCGCATCGGACAGTGAGTCACTACCCTCCTTATTCTCAAGCGCGCAGTATAAACAGAAGATCACAGATCGGGATCTGGAGACAGCTATATCCATCGCTACAGCTCCTCCACAGGCAAATGGACAGCTCAAGGAATGTACATCCAAGGCGACGACAACAATGCCTACATCAACGGACTGGACTACCTCGACAGAAAGCTCTACACTTCATGGACCGTTCGAGAGACTCCAAATGCTGATACCAATCACGGCGTTTACTTTGCGTACTCCAATGATGATGGCAAGACTTGGTTCAACACCAACGATACTAAACTGACCAAGCCAATTTCGACTTCAGATGATAGCACTTTGGTGTGGGATATACCGCAAGATAGTCGTATGGTCAATCAAGAGGGACAATATATCGATACCAAGGGTCGCTTTCATGTTTTGATGAGAGATGTGTTGTCTGGAAAGCACCTTTACCAGCATTATCTCCGAGACACCAGCGGTAGGTTCCTCAGCCTTCACTCGGGGTCTAAGCTAACAACTCTAGGCAAATGGACCAAGAACGCCATCAACCCTGCCGGTCTCAACGGTCCCGACTTATACGACCCTCGAGGCAAGTTCGCTGGCGACGCATCAGGTGAATACCTGTTCGGTCTTCTCCCAGACCCCGTGAAGCAGGCTACTGGTATCTACGTCGCCACAGCTTCCAAGGACTTCAGCGACTGGACGGCCCTTGCTGAGATCCCGAACACTTCAACAGAGCCGCTGTTCGACAAGACGAGGTTGCATGAGTTTGGGGTCCTGAGTGTGTTTGTCAGACAGGCTGGTGGGTTCCCGGATAGGAAGCTGCAGGTTTGGGACTTTGAGCTAGACTTGTAGTTTTAGATGTGATACGAGCTATAGCAGGGTTTTGTCTAGTTAAAATAACAGGTTGTTCATCTCTAAACATAATCTTAGCGCTATTGGCTGCCTGTGATCTTATGTCAGATAACTACCCCGCAGTGAATCCACTCAAACACAGTCATACAGCGGCCTATAATCCATGCGTTTCTCTTCGCACGATATTTGACCTTCTCAACAATTTTCATGTTATCAAAACTTTGATTCACCATGGATGTGATCGTTCAAAAAGCGATAAAACATACAATAGAAATGAGGAAGCCAGCGTCGTCAGTTCCGTGGAAAACCGATGCGGTGTGGCAACAGTCCTTCTACGGATGGAGTGCAGAAGCAAAGAGTTGGCAGGGATTCCAATCCGCTCGAGACTCGTCCAAAGCAAAGGATTTGAAGAGGATAGCAATGTACAGCTGGAACATCGACTTCATGCTACCCCATGGAGATGCTCGCATGAACGCGGCGCTGAAGCATTTAAAAGAGCTTACTCAAGAAGACCGATCGGATGGGGAAACGGCGGTTGTAGTCAATTTGCAGGAATGCGTGCCATCTGACTTGGACATTATTAGCGAGAAGGAATGGATTCGAGAAGGTTTCTACCTCAGCGACATCGACACCTCGGCATGGTCTTCTGGGGCGTATGGCACGACTACACTGGTCGACCGTCGATTGGATATCTCGTCGTGCTTCCGGGTGCACTATTCGGCCACCCAAATGGAGCGCGATGCACTGTTCATCGACGTCGCTGCATCGGCTGATGGCCCAAAATTTCGACTTTGCAATACTCACCTTGAGTCTCTGGCCCTGGAACCGCCTATGCGCCCGGCACAAATGCGCCTCATCGCGTCACACATGCACGACAAAGACCTAGGCGGCGCAATTGTCACGGGCGACTTCAACGCCATCCAACCATTTGACAGAACCCTCCATACAGACAACAATCTCAAAGACGCATACCTGGAGCTGGGCGGCCAAGAGGGCGACGGAAAGGGTGAAGACACGGGAGGATACACGTGGGGTCAACAGGCTTTACCAGAATTGCGGCAACTGTACGGCTGTTCGCGTATGGACAAGGTCTTCTTCTGCGGTGATGCCCTCAAACTTGTGCATTTCGAAAGATTCGGCGCGGATATTGAACCTGATGAGGAGGAAGCGAGAAAGGAAATTGTTTCGATTGGATTTGAGAAGGCGTGGATCACCGACCATGTCGGAGTCAAAGCGTTATTCGAGGTCGCTATCTGAAACGTGATTCGCTAGCGATACCGGGAATGGTGTGTTCCGACGGCCTGGACAGCGACGATCTTGTCAATATATTAGTTCCTGCATCATGTATTTCTTCAGCAGGATTCTAATCACAAGCTTGTATTCTTGTGGTGTAGTCAATGACGATCTGTACTTGGCTCAGCGCTAGGGAACACGGCTCAATTGACCCACCGTGATTCATGAGGAAGACCTTCGGTATTCCTGACATTAAGTACACTATGAAGGTATCTGTTCACCAAAATCCTTCGACACGGACAAATTATTCCGTCGGACAAGAAGGATTGAAATGTATAGCAAAAAAAGGAAAGCCGTTCGTGGTCGTAGATCTCGTCAGCGCTTTGATGGGTAAGGTCAGGGACTTTAGCGAGGCTAGTAAAGTCAGCGCTTGACCGCTTGTAACCTCACTATTTTAGAGCAATCCTACGAACCACTCACAGTCGCTGATGTACGAGGTCAACCAGGAGTCCGTAGGACCGTTTATGAATCACAGACTGGGTATTGGAACACAGCGGCCGATTGACCTCGCCGTTTGTAGATCTGAGTGCTATAAGATAAGTTGGTGGCACCCTCTGCTAATGTTGGTGCAACCCGTCTGTCCTCATATTGAACAAATAGACCATCTTAGCCATGATACAGTCGGCCATAGACTTGGCATCGCGCCCAGCAATTGCTGCGCCGTTGATGATATTCTTCTCATACGTCATATACCAACTCTTCCTCAAACCATCATACCTCCCAGATCTACCCATTCTCGGAGCCCGCGAAGGCGACTGGTTCCCTCTCTTGCAAGCCCGGATCCGAAATTCTCGCGATGTCAAGGCTGCGCTCAACTCTTCATACGTGCAGTACAAGAACCAAGCTACCATTCTTCCTCTGCTTGACGCCGGCAATGTCATCTTACTACCGAAATCCGATACCAAGTTCGCCAGCGAGCAACCGACCGATGAGCTGAGTATGCACGAAGCTGCGCAGCAGGATTTGCAGACGGACTTCACTACCATGACGCCTGCTTTGACGCATGATCCTATTCATATCGATTTGGTACTCACGAAGCTTACCAAAGAGGTTGGAAATCTCGTTCCGGATCTTGCGGAGGAGCTTGAGCATTGTATCAGCAAGTACTGGGGCACCAGCGCAGAATGGACTGAGATTCCCGTTTTCGAAAAGGCGCAGGAGATCACGAGTGGGGTTACGAACCGTGTCTTCGTCGGATATCCGCTCTGTCGAAACGAGGAGATGTTGAAGCTGGGCATTGCTTTTGCGCAGGATATACCTGTTTCGGCCATGCTCATCAAGCTTTTCCACCGGTTGATCAAGCCTCTTGTCGCGCCGATCATAACCATTCCAAACAGAATCCACAACAACAAATTCGAAAGGATCCTCAAACCAGAGATCCAGGCTCGACTGGCAGAATATGATGCGCAAGAGAAACCTTTAAAGTCAGACCGAAATGACTTTCTTCAATGGTCGATCGAACAGGCCAAGAATATCGGTGATCCGAAGAACTGGACGGTTAGCGCTTTGTCAGAACGTATCTTGATACTGAACTTTGCCTCTATCCATACCACCACTTTCGCTGTTACCCATGCTCTGCTCGACATCGCCGCCGCATCACCTGAGCTTATTCCCGAGCTACGAGAAGAGATTGTGAGTGTTCTTGAACAACACGGCGGACAGTGGAGTAAACGCGCAGTCGCACAAATGGAGAAACTCGACTCGGCTATCCGAGAAAGCCAGCGCAAGAATTCACTCGTCACCGTCGGCGTGGGCCGCTACGTCGTCGCCGATGAAGGCGTAACATTCCCCTCAGGAGCCCACGTACCCAAAGGATACAGGATAGCCGTTCCTGGTTACTCAGTCTTTCAAGATCCCGAAATCTACCCCGACCCAAAGACATACAAACCAATGCGCTTTTACAATGCGCGTCAGGACGAGAAGGATGGGTACGTGAAGAGCGCCCGCAATGCACTGCCGACAGCGACAAAGGACTTTTTGGCATGGGGTCTAGGAAGGAATGCTTGTCCTGGACGGTTCTTTGCGTCCAATGAGATCAAGATTATGCTGGCGTATATGCTGCTTCATTATGATATTGAACATTTGGATGAGAGGCCGAGGAATACCTGGATTGTGCAGAATCGGATTCCTCCTATGAAGGCGACGTTGAGAATAAAGAGGGTTTCAAGGGGTTAGATAATTATTAGTAGCGATCCAATGCCATATGGTAACCAATTTTCCAACTTAAACAACCGGCACCACCACTAGCCTAAGCGCTGGTCTAAGTCGGAATAAGATGGCTGAGCCTTTCGTCGCTTATTCATCTCTCACGCTTCAGTAGCCAAATATTCTGATAGAATAAACTAACCTAAGTCCCAGGCCAAGCTGTCATAAGATGACCTAATCATTCTGCCTCTTATTCGTCTCTTATTCTTTCTGTGGAGAATTCCTCTAAGCATAAGGCAATTTGTTGGTAGCATGGTTCCTTCCCTTCATACCCAATGACCGCTTTCACCTTTTTCACCATGATTACGCGTCCTTCTTCCTCTTCTTCTTCATCATCATCATCATCACCACTCTTACATATCTTCAAGATGACCACCACCCCCCTTGACTATCGCTAGCGACGCGACCCCTCGGGGTATTGGATTCGAGATATTGACGAGTGCGAGAACTTTTATCGACGTTGGGCCAGACCCCAAGACGGCTGTTATCCAACCACCGCGTGTGTAACATTCCGCATACGATCAAAGCACATCAATCAGCACAATAACCAGTGGGTTCATCATGCTTTCCGCAATGCTTGGATCTTTCTACGACATAAGCACCCCACCCTTGGTTCTTACCTGTACCAACGGGAATCTCAAGGCACGACCACTTGGGTAAGAAAATACGACCCCTTCTTGACATCGAAGGACGTCAGCCTCTGGCCGCAGGAGACCTTCCAAACCTTCACCGACGATGAGAGTGCGCATTCGTGGTTCTATAGCCGAGCGCCGCTTCCTCATCACATACCAACTATCCTTCTCGTCAAGTCCACGTCCAACCTCGGTTATCACACGATATTTCTTCGATGTCCGCATGACATGATTGACGGTATCGGGACTTTCATGCTTCTCGAGCAGCTCTTTGCCAAGGCTGCCGAATTGTACAAGATGCGCGAATATACCTCGTGGGACTACCCTCTTCCTGACGACGACCTCTCAAGACGATTGTCGCCATCCCTCCGCGTTGCAGCGAACATTCCGGAATTGCTATCCCCTGACTTACAAAATTACTTCAACAATCATAACGAAACCAACACTAAGTTACACAGTCTCGAAAACTCTGGGGCCCTTGCCCTAAAACAATTCCTAACTACCACCGATCGCTTCAGACGGATCGCAATTACAGCTTCCAGAACGGTTTCTAGCCGGATCCTCGATACCGCTTCCGGATCCGGATTCGGATTCCGAATTCCTCACTTGTTCACAGCAGCCTTAGCGATAGCCCTTGCCGACAATCAAGTCCGGGGTAAAGACCGCCGTCGTGCCTACTACTTCCACCGCCCTATGATCAATCTTCGACCTGGCATCTCCCACGGTGGCATCTCCCCTGAGCATGCAGTCGGCTCATACTCTGCCTTCGGCACGCAGGCTCTAGCCCTAACCCTTAGGATTCCGAAACAAGGGGATAGCCAGCAGAGCTATCTGAACGAAATAGAGACGCTAGCTGAGCGGGTCCAGGAGCACGAAACAGCAGCCGAAAAGGAAGTACAAGAGTTGAAAGAAAAGCAGTCGGGCGCAAATCCTGAAGCGATGGTCGCCCCGTGGAATTTCAAGGCTCTTCATCCTCCACCCGACTTCGATCCATCTCAAGAGTCACAATTTCCCTCCCCGGTCGCCCCCGTCTCGCTTTCGCTAGTTGGCCTTATCGACTCGAGATTCCATACCGATGATGACTTTTTCGAGACACCAACGGTCTGGACCGCGAGCCAGCCCATCAAAGCTGGAATAGCTGCATATCTCTCGATTTGGAAGGGCGAAATTGAGCTATCGGCTGTTTTCAACACTCGCTTCCATGACGAGGCTCTTATGGAGGGCTTCCTATGGGGGACTTATGAACATGTGTTCAGAGGGCTTGGAATGAGCGGCTACCCATTGAAGATAACCAGGGTGAATAGTCTTTAGACCATAATCGTTAGGAAATAGGATAATTATCCTAAGCTTTAGTAGTATCAGGGTAAATTGATCAAGTGTTAACCTAAGGTATCCTAAAGTGACCAAATGATTTCATCCATATGTTCATTTATGCTCTCGGCGGCCACCGCAAACGGTTGTAGCTTGAAGAGAAGAGGATACCGCTAGAGCCACAGAACTGCGCTCGACAGTCTCAGGGTTCTCAACAGCAACAGAGTTCTCGGCCGACTCAGAGTCCTCAAACTCACTGTCATCTTCGTCGATATCGCGTCCCTGGATAGGACCCTAGATCTTGGCCCCCAGTCGAGCTCCCGGAGGGTATAGTCCAAATTCACTATATTACTTCCTTGTCCGAAGGGTAATCTTGTTAAACTCCGCCGTACTGAGAGCCATCGGTAGTGTGCGTGTGGCCAATCAGGTTGGAAAATATCTCAGCCTGCGTGGCGGGGGTCTTCTCGTTGTCCTGAATATAGAGAACAACGTCGTTAACAGTCTGACGGAAGGTGGATCACCCGACATATTCAACCTTGTGCAGTGGAATGAACCACTGAAGATTGAAGATTCAGTATAGACAGAGGAGCCATGATGCCGTGTCCAAAGTGTGAATATCTTTAGAAACCTCATATGATTGAAGATTGAAGAGTCGAAGATTGAAGAGAAAAGGAAAGAAAAAGGGACCTAGCAAGATGGAAAGGCGAAGGAAGAAGAAGCCCTGTGCCTAGGAAGGCTGCTTGTGCTCGCCTAGGATGACGGAGTCAGTGTCAGGGTCTTGTGGGGACCGTTTGTCTATAGACATACTTCATTCATCCCCCGTCGCGAACTCTCCATTCTTGATCTTCTCACTAAGCGCCTCGTTGGAGTCGAAGTAAGAACTGAAGTCTCCACGCTTTTCCAACAGCAGGTCAACCACCATTCGTCCGAACACGATCTCGCCAGGTGGGTTAAGATGAGTTCTATCACCAGGTCCCCAGTTGTAAAAGTCGGCATTTTGGGACCCGATTGCGTTTACGTAATCTGTGCTGGCTTTGTTGAGCTCGAGGTACTGTGCTCCGACGTCTGTTGCCGCGGAGATCGTCTCGGCGGCCCAGTCTTTGAGATTCTGGACGACTGCGCCGCCTGAAAAGGTTCGTCGCGTCAAGGAAGTGATGAAGATCTAAATTCAAGTCAGTTAGAGCGGATGGGTTGAGGAACAATTGACTTACGGGGGTGCCGCCAGCTTTCTTGATGTCATTCCCGATGCTGACGAGATTTGAGTGGAACTCATCCAGCTGCATGACCTTCTGATCATTATGACCAAATTGGATAGTGACGACTGGCTCAAAGTCGTTTCTGGCGGCGCCGACGTCTTTGAGAAGAGTATCCCAACGACCGCTTGACTTCCAAGATACGGTTGTAGAACCACTGACGCCTCTGTTGTCGCCTTCAGCAGGGCTTTTGAGGTATGAGAGAAGGCCATCGCCCCAACCCCCATTGACGGCGACTGTCGAGTCTCCAATCAGGAAGAAACGAGGTGGTTTGACGGCTCTTGAGGTTGGGGTTGAGTGGACGAGGCCACAGGCGGTGAGAAAGAGAGCTGGTAGGGAGACCTTCATGTTGGTACTGGGAACGATGTTGGATGGGAGCTTTGATTCGAGCGCCGTGTTGACCAACTCCTTCTTGCAGCCATCCAGACCATATATATAGGCGAAGCCATTGCAAGGACTCACAAGACGTAATGGATCATGGCCGAATATGGAAGCTCGGAGGTCTTGTTCTCGAATCAAGTAAAATCATCCTTGCGGGGTCGTTGCAAGGATGCCTTCGGGTCAATGATACCACGAAGCGAAGAGCGCTGCATGATGCAGACAGAATATGCATCAACCAGGGTCCTCAAGCCCAAAGTTGGTCCGTCACCTCCTCAAAAAGGCTAGCTGCCCAGATGGTGTCATAATCGAAGAAAGGTCGCGAGAGCGTATTGCCCTCTTTTCCGAACAGTGGCTGCGGATCGCGAACAGCTATATCATCCATCGTCCCCTCGTCAACCTGATGATGCGTCGAGCTTTCGTCGAGCTCTACAACTCGTGGAAGTCCAGCGACACTCTCGGACGCCCGTCGTTTGCGCGACGGTGGAAGTGTAATGGCGGATAGGCTGTGTATCGGTCCCAGGGCTAGGCGCTTCATTCTTGTGCCCTGAAGAAAACTTGATGGAAGATCGATGTCCGTTGGGGGTCTTCCGGTGATAAGGGCGTAGTCTAGGGAGAGACGAAGCTTCATGTAGTTCCGCGTGACAAAGAGGTCGTCCCAATATCCGACAGTATGATCCGGCAATGCTGAATTTGTTTTAGTTGTGGATGATCGTGGACGGATGGGGAGCTGTATAGGTGTCGACTGAACAATCTGCGTGACCATTCTACTGATATCTACCGCTCCTTCAAAACGCTGACTGCAAAGGTGCATCGCTTGAGCATGGTATCTTGTCAAGATCTGATCCTCATTACTTCCGAGATCGTTGGGAGATATCCTCTCGTCGAGAGAGCTAAGCATGAGCGGGAAGGCGATGTACGCAATGCTGCGCCTTGGTCAGCAGCTGATGATTCTAGGGGTGGGCGGTACTCACGCTGAGATGGGAAGATGCTGGGTCATGCCCTCCTGGACGATATACCTGACTAGCTTCGTCGTCTCGGCTGTCGCATAATTAATGTTCTTGCCGATGCCCTTCAGGACAGCATCATCAAGGACCGAGATTCCTTTTTGTCGCTGTTCGATCATCATCGCCTCGTGATTACCCAACGCGATCTGCGCAGCGCTATACGGGTTAGTCTGGGCGTCTACTCAAGGTGCTACCACTCACTATGCGTATATATGCACAACGCTGGATATCAGTCTCGTTGAGCGATGTGCTTCGGCTTCTTCGAGAGATGGGCCAAAGGTCTCATCGACCTCGTTCTTCCAGCACGCTAACCTCTCCTTCCCCGCCGTTATTCGGATGACAGTCTCGTCGAAGTTATCCAGAGAATATGTGAGATCGAAGGCGCTTGGCCCGTAACAGACAACAAGCGGGTCTGTGAGGATCGTGGCGAGACGGCATTGCAAGTTCAGAATACTCGCGAGTTGTCGCTTGGTTCTAGAATCATAGACTTCTGAATGATCAATTTCATCCGCAAGATCGTCAAGGGTCATGGGATCGATGTTGACATTAAAGCTGGATGGGGTTATCTGTAGCGGTTTGCGGAGCCCAAGGGTTAGAACCCTGTCTCTCCAGAATAGGGACCACCATAGCCGTTTGTTACCATTCTTACGCGTGAGACTAGCGCCTGGAGCTTGGAAGTTGTGTGCTTGCGCTACGATGGCGTTTTGTATGCCAATGGCAAGCCAGGTACTTCCAGCATGGGGTTCAACGGCGGAGAACTGGAAGGTCAAGAGCAGGGCCGCTTGGGCTTTGGTATAAGCATCTGTCTCTACGCCAAGATCGAATAATAGCTGCGGAAGACTTTGTTAGTTCCAGTCTGGAGTTTGTCGGGCCAAACATACCTTTGCTCGACGATAGAAAATATTCCTGGCCACTTTGACATTGGTGTACCCAGCATTTTTCAGAACAGCCGGAGAAACAAACTACACGCTGCATTAGTGGGTGAACATCGAAAAAATAGGAGTGTTCGTACCGAGGACGCCGCGAATAGCATCGCTTGGAAGACAAGCAGCGACATCGTCGGCTTTTCTCTACCCTCTGCCTTTCTGCTCATGTACATATCCCAGAAATCCCTCTCGTTGATGAGAGGATAGTAAGGATGCAGGTAAAGAAAATACTGGTAGATGAAATCTTCTTGGACTGTACGCGATGGTAGATGAAAACACCGGTTGTGTTCGAGAAAGTTGACATCCTGTTCTGGAAGACCTCCAAGGGTTTTGAGAGTAAGAAATGACTGAGTTGAATAGAGTCCTTCAAACTGGGTGAATGTGGGTGAAGGTCTGTCCATGATGGGTCAGAACAATAACTTGACTGTGACGTTTCAAGTGCCGAGGAGGAGCATGCAGCTGGCAGGTCTTTCCTTTACAGGCGGTAGAACATGGCCTTGGCTATGGGGGAACGGATGACAATTATCCAGCCCCCGCATTTCAATGCCGGCAGCCGAGACCAGGTTCACCAATTCACACTATGGAGAACACGTGACTAATGTCCAGCTAAGGCGAGAGGATAGTCAGAAATAAACAATCAATTATCCAGTCATTACTAGTACAAAGTGCCCAAGCCATTTCTTCCAGACATCCAGGAATCACAACAACTTATTTACCCTTCAGAACAAACATTCCACCATTCCAACCATAGGTTCTCGCCAATCTTCGTCCATGTCGTCGAGCAATTTCGAAAGGAATCTTGCCTTTCGGATGCGGTTCATGGAAGTGAATACCCCGTTCAACATCCAGCCCAGTGGGTTGGAACTGCCATACCGAACCATACAGCTTCTCCATCTGGAAACCAGTCGAGGCCATGGCGTGAAGGAAGTCGTTCCAGGGAACAGTGCCAGGAGAGCTTGTTACTTCGGGATTGAAAAACAGCATACGGAAGACCTTCAGAGCTCGTGCGTCGACCTCGAAAGTTGGTTGGTGATCAACCTGCTCGGGTTCTGGAACTTCGGCAGTAGGCGCTTCATCGGTTTGTGACTTGCTTGGTTCGCCCTTTGTCTTCGTCTTGGTTTTCTTCGAAGGGATGATCTCAATCTTTTGACTCGTTTGCTCAGACTCGCCAAGAAACAAATTCGATAATGGGCGATTGAGAGACCAGAGATCGTTTTCAGCACCGGGCTGTTTCTTCTCTTTGGTCTGGTCGGGCTCTACCCACTCTGGTGTTCTCCGCAAACTGCGAGGCTGTGAAAGAAGCTTGTAGAGTGCCAGCTTCTCGAAATGGGACGTGTTTCTTTTCGTCAAACTGTCAAGCTCGGCCCAGACGGCGTCCAGGTTTGCCTCAGCTTGTCGCAAAGCATTGACAGTGTCTTTGTTTCGACGCTTGCCATATGGGTATGCGAATTTTCCACCAGAGGGATCGGCGAGGCGACCCAAATTATCCAAAGGAATGTTGTCTCCTGTGAGTACTTTTACCACCTGGTCCCTTCTCACCGTCGCCGACTCATACTCCTCCACGAAATCATGCGTACCTTCGTAACCAAAGAGTTTCTGGTACGAGTATTGTCGGGCCCAAGGCTGGAACAGCTCCAGCTGCTTCATGCAATGCGAAAGAATAGATAGGTAACCTATCTTGCCCATGACAAAGTTGGAAATGAGTCTGTCCGCCTCAGGCTCGCTCCTCAAGAGACGCTCGAGCTCATCAATCAAAATAGACTGCCTTGCCCACTTCTCTGCGTCCTCGTGGATCATGTCCATGAGAAAGAACAGGTTCTGCTGAGCGTTGATAATTATCATAGCTGGAATGATCTTGCAGGTGTCTCCTCCACAACAGGATGTGCCTGGGGGTTCTCGGACATAATGGAATCTCAGTGGTGAAGAAGCTTCGTATTCCACCTTGAGTGTTTTCAGCGGCTCCTTTGTCGCCATCCGCAGAAAATATCGGAACTCGTAGAGAGCAAGGCGAAATACTTCGGGGAGCTGCGTACTAGGGTTGAACTGATCTCTGTATTTCTTTGCAAGGCGACTGAGACGACGTGCTTTTCCTTGCAGTATATGCATGGTCTCCAGCTTCGAATAATCCTCAGCAGAGATCCGCGTTAACAACTTGGCCCAGAGTTTGTGTTCATGTAGCTTGTGAACAAGAGGGTGCGGCTTCCCGTTGGTGTCGAGCATGTCCTCCATGGAATGATCCTTCTTCTCCAGCAGCACCTGGGAGAATAGGCGGGATCTTCGCGCATAGCCTAGATATGATCTTCCATTGCTGACGTCTAAGCCTCGAGAAGGGAAGCGATGCGGTCGAAGTCGAGTTCTGAGGGGACTGTGTACGGGGCCTCAAGCGCCATTGCGGCCATTGATAAGTGGCCCGACTTATCAATGCCAGTCTTTAAGTTGGTTTCGGCTGAATGGGATAGGCAGTGCTGATCATTTTGTCTGGTGGGATCTCATGAAGGATTTGGCGAGAGCAGTTAACGAGGAATTCTATGACGCGCGCTTGTGCTTTGAGAACTAAAAGTCCCTTGCCAGGAAAGAATTGATAGCCCTTAAAAATCGAAATCTTTATTAGGTCGATAGCCTTGTTGTCATTCCAAGGTAAGGGGTAGCCATATTGATTGGCCTTTTCGGTACCTGTTATGATTATGGTGTATCTATTGAGCCAAGAAGGGTTCAAGCCCTCGGTGACTCGACTAACATGCATCGCGTCACAGTCCGTCGCGGCGAATGTTGGAGGGAGGTTTCGACCACGGGAATTCAGGAACAACAGCAACAATTTCGGTTGTGATAGGTCCTCCTGGTTGATATATGGCCACATGTACTAATCTTTGAATTTGGAACTGTATTCTGAGCTTCTCGTGTCCTGGTGTTCCGAATTGAAGGCTTTCTAGTCTGGGCGATGTGCAGGAGGCATCTCCGGCCATGCTTTGAGGAGAATTTGAAGTTGCTGCTGACGCGACTTTTTGGTCTATCGTTTCTGAATGGTCTCCTTATGACGGTTCAATATCTTTTTCAGAGTATAATAGTTGGTGAAGATGACTTTGGAGTACGCCTGGGCTTCCTTGCTGAGCTTTTCTGGTGTTGGGAATTCGGGCAAATCTTTGTGCTACAACTTTTTTATCTCTTGGTTGAAAAGATCGTAAGAATCTGCCCATTCTGGGTACGTAAGAATCCCCTTTATGATTACCCTCGAACAATTTACTAACTCCTTCGTGGCTTTATTGTATTCTTCTGGGTTTGTGCGGTCCCTGCCTCCTGGGGCTGACCGGGCTGACCGGACTCTGTTCTTGCATCCCTTGCATTTTGGGTCCCTGCATTTTGGTCTTCGAGACTCCTTACACGAAGTTACTATGATTTCGTTGCGAATATCGTAGTCAAGGTGCAGTAAATGTTGTCGGGATGATATCAAAGGACAAGTCCCTTGTTCTTGGGCTGTGGATTTGTCTCCCGGGCGACCTGGGGATACATCACGTGGCCTGAGTCGTGTACAGCCAATCATCAGTAGACCTCAGACTATCTTCTCATTAGTGATTATCAATTCATGATAGAAAGAAAGGAGCAAGATCTGGCCCCACTTGTTTGTAGTGGTGTAGTACCTCATAATGTCTCGTGTTTTATTGTCTATCATAGACAGGGAAGTTGGAGCGTAAACGCGTCACCCTTATCAACCTTATCCGAGCTTTCCCATTTGATTACAGGGGATCATGGTGGGTCTAGCGTCAAACTCTACATAATGCCAACCAACATATGCGCTTTGCATATCCTACCCCATCCAGGAAGGATCTGTCTAAGGAATCAACCGGTCGATGACAATGCAAGAGTCAAAATGCTTATATTCCATGAAGCAGACTGCTTACGGCCATGGTCTCTTCGCAACTGAAATCATCAAGCCCGGCACCCTGATCATTCGCGAAAAACCGGTTCTGACTGTTTCACAGTCCGAAGCAAAAGCAAAAATCGAGTACAGATGCGTCATCGACCAAGTATCCCGGTTAACTCCTGTTGATCAAAACAGGCTGATGGGCTTGTATCATAATCCGAAGAAATTCCGAGAGTTTTCTTTCTTGAAGGATCAACTATGTCCCGGTACGGACCTTGACTGCTGTCTGGTCCTGGCCAAGTTTTACACCAACGCTGCGAGTATAACGGCCGGGGGTCTGGAATGTGGCTTGTTTACCGAGTTTTGTCGTATGAACCACTCTTGCACACCAAATATCTGCTGGGTTTACGATGAGCCATCGGGAATGATGGAAGTCTACGCTGTCAGAGATATTCACGCGGGCGAGGAGATCACCAACTCATACATCGAAGTCGCATCTTCATATCAAGCAAGGATGAGAGAGCTGTCGAATTGGGGATTCACCTGTAATTGTTCAGCTTGTGAGGGACCCGATGCTTCAAAACATGATGAGAGAAGACGGAGAATTGGTCAAATCAGAGGTATACTGGATGTTTATCAGGATACCAAGCACGACGTGGAGAAGCCCAGGTTTGCCGAAATTCCCAAGACTGATATGGAAGCGTTGAAGCTTGCCGAGGAGAATGCCGCCTTGCTCCAAGAAGAAGGATTGATCGAGCAGTTGGGCGTTACATATGGCTGGTGTGCAAAATTTGCAAAAGGCGCTGGGATGCGTGAGCTTGCGGATGAATATGATGAGAAGGAATTCGAAATATTAGAAATAACGACTGGCGAGTATGTGGAATAATTAGAAGGGGCGAAAGCACATGACTCAATAAACAGAATACCAACTATTGCAGTACTCCAGGGATAGAAACAGTCTTCATATTAACAAGGACAAAAGGCTTGGACTGGATTGACAATGAAACACAATTATGTTGACAGAAACCTAATGACTAGAAAGGTAAAGAGGCAAAACATCGGAGGACAAACTGAATACTACCAATCTGGAAGGGAACACTCATTTGAACGTAAATAGCCTGACATGTTCTAGAACTCGTCTTGTTGACCACGAACATCAAAATTCGCCCTGTCCATTACCATTGCCGTTGCCATTGCCACCACCGTTACCAGGTGCAGGTTCAGACTCTCTATAGTCCAACTCGAACTCGTTAATGTTATCTTCTGTTGCCTTGTTGGTAATAAACAGAGAATCCACGAATACTCGAATGAAGATGTCGTTCGAACAATCAATGTAGATAGACAAGGATGCTTGTGTAAAGTCGCCCTGAACACTGGCAATGGCTCTTCGCCATACTCTAGTCTCACTCAGAAGGTCTATCCTGTCGACCCCAAAGATACCAGCGTCGACACGAAGCTCACATGATGACCCGTCACCTCCCAAGTCCGCGATGTAGTAGTAGAACTGTACGGTATAAGTATCGCCTGGGACGAGGTCCGTCAATTGTTGGGTGATTTTGCCAGAGTTAGGGAGCGGTTCTCGCTTGCGAGCAATGGCCGAGGTAAAAAAGGCGACACATGCGTTGTCAGGGCTCCCATCATCTTGGTAACAGGTTCCCTCAGTCCGCTCAACGCCACCCTCGCGATCAAAGCCCGGGATATCCCCATTGCCAGCGCTTCCCTCAGCGAATCTGCCATTACTTACAACGTTGGTTATTGTGATAATCGCTTCCGTTGTAGTCGTTGTCTCGGCTGTGGTAGTAGTAGTTGTGGGCCCCAGCAATGTGGAAGTGTCCAGGTCTTCAGCTGCAGTGGTACTTTCTTCCTCGACATCGGTGGAAGAGATGACATCGCCAGAGGTATTAATTCTTGTGGTTTCAGCATCGGGAGGTGCGGTAAATGACGTGTTGGCCCATGTCCAGGTACGGATAGTGGACAAGGTAGGGAGTTCAATCCCGCCATTGGTGGTCTTAACATCGGGAGGAGTATCTGTGTTGTCGGGCAGGTCAGTCTCAGTTTCCTCTGGGACATCGACGGCGGTGGTCTGAGGAGAGTTGGTTTCAGTCTCCCCAGGGATGTCTATCTCGGTAGTCTGAGCAACGTTCGTCTTGCTTTCCTCTGGGACATTGATGTCGGTCGCGGTAACGGGAGAGTCGGTCATCTGAACATCTTCAGTCTGTGTTAGACCAGTAGTCGCCGTGTCATCAAGGCCATCAATCTTGCCATTGATGCATCGTTCAACTGCCAAGGATATTAGTTATGAGAAATATGACAAGGGAGGAGCGGTACTCACCTCCATAGACACTGAGCGTGACAAAGACGCAGCCAGATGGTCTGGATCTATACGTGATGTACACCTGACCATCTAAAGGAGTCTGACAGAATGAAGCCCTACCACCAGGAAGGGCACGGTTGGCGAAGCTTAATACGCCTCCATCGCTGATGAAGGTCGTGGTGATAGCGCCCTCAAGAGGCGCAGATGCCGACTCCAACGACTGGAACTCTTCTCCAGAGTAGGAAAATGGGACGTTCCCAATGAAGAGCTGACCTTGCCCAAGTGTGTAGATGCTGGCGAATGTACAGACGTCGGGGTTGCCGTTGCCTACAAAGCCTCCGACATCACGCTTGGTGAGCTCGCCTGCAGGTGTGACGAGGAAGATGACGCGCTGTCCGGTTGGTTCAAACACAGGTTGGGTTGCTGTGCTTTCAGTTGGAAGTGAGGGGTCTTCAGTGTTTTCGGCGGCGACTGTGGTGAGGGTAGGCTGGTCTGTATCCACAGGAAGCGTGTCCGTCACTGCAGTAGACTCATCTGTGTTGGCAGCAGGATCTTCTGTGGTGAGCGCCTCCTGTGTCGACTCAGACAGAGGGAGACTCGCAGAGTCAGAAGGCATGAAACCCGACTCACCAGTCCCAGAAGACTCAACTTCAGACGAGTTCGCTCCGATAGAAATAGGTGCAAGATAGGTCGACTCGTAGGTAATACAGTAAGTCGCAGGCCCAAGGGCCGCCTTGTAGTCGGAGATATCAGCTGGGGAGGCGACAACGCTGCCAAGCAGCGCGAAGGCTGCAACATGGGATCTCATTTCGCTGTATGAGAGGAAGGGGGTTGTTCGTGGAGAGGCTCATTGTGACAGGGAGCGGCGGCGGGATAATAAACAAGGCGAGGAGTCGAGTTGTGGATATGTAAACTGTTGGTGGCGGCTATATTGAGCCTGCAGTTGGGTTGACAGAATTTCCACGCTCTGAGACAACTCATTCCCGGTTAAGATTGTCGAGGGAAGGTTGGAAGTTTGATGGTCTCGGTTGCGGAATATTCTAGGCTGTTATGGCGGAAGTCTTGTTCGCAGAACACCGCAGCGTTCTCCGGTAACACTGGCATCGTACACAGCTTCGATCGTACAAAGATGGTTCAAAGCATTTTATCGACTAGGAGGATTTATGCGACAGTGAGAAAAGAGTCTTCGGTTCAGACTGTTTCATCCCTTGATCGTATCAAGTGTTGGTCGGCCTGACAATCCCTTGCATGGCACTTCCTGTCAGCCAGCCACACTTACTCCTGAATTTACGTCGTCCAATTAACGAGGAATGGTCTCACCTTATTCAGAGTAAGGGACTCGTAGCGTTCTTCCGTAGGTGGGCCGCTGGCGACTGGTAGGCTATCGTCATAGCTCGTGGCCGAGTGATGTCTCAGCTCCACCAAGGGAGGATAACGCAAAGGAGGTTCTTCGGAACTACTGGCCGTTGGCTTTAGCGTCCACAAACCCATTGGCTCTAACCGCCAGTGGGCCTGTAGGTACTCACGCTTTCGGCTCAGCTTTCCAGGAATTCGGAAACGTCTTACAGAGCACATGCATTAGAATCGATTCTCATTTCGCCTATCATCCTCCTTTTCAATCCTCCCTCTCTAACTGTCGATCCTAACAAACCGCCCAATCTAGTATCAGCCCTATCATTCTCCCCACGAAACTCCCTAGAAAACGTTGCCCTTCGTCTGTCTCATCTCCGACACCTTCAAGTTCCTGATCAGCGCAACCCAAACAAACGACAACGCCATGATCGCCGTTCCAGCTGCCAACATCCGAGTTTGAGCATACCCATACGCCTTTTGGATCCCGATGCGCTCGGGTGTACCCTTTGCATAACTCAACTGCGTATCGAGATCGCCATAGATGGCTTCCAGGTTATCGAGCGCACTGGAGGGCAGGTACTTCAGCAATGCCTTTTCAAACGTATTTGTCCAAATCGCTCCCGAAATTGTATACCCAATGCTTCCGCCTGCTGTACCTGTTACGCTCAGCATAGCCAGCGCGGCGGCGACGTGCTGATGATCGACGGCTGCTAAGACCGCCAGTTGCATACAGATGGTGAAGACACTCCCGCCGACTGAGATGAAGATCTGTGTCATCACTAGATATCCAACATATCCAGTCGGGCTTCGGAAATAGATCATGAGTCCTTGAGCAAGGATATAAAGTGGCACGCCCATCCAGAGCAGCCACTTGAAGTACCCTGTCTTCCTGATACCCCAACCGACGAGAAACAACAAGAAACCTGACACGACACTGAAAGTATTGTTCACATATCCCGCTTCCGAAACTGACAGATAATTGACGACTTGTAAGAAGGATGTGAAATAGTTGTTCCAACAGTAATACGAGATCTGATAGGTCAAATCCAGAAGACACGCGCCTACCAACGTTCGGTCGGTCAAGAAGTGGAACTTGAGGAAGGGAACTGGCGCCATGTATACTTCGTTGATGGCAAAGCCAACGAGGAGTACAAAGCCTACAACGATCATGGCGATGATGTAACCTGTTGCCCAGCCGTTGGGCGCCGTGGCGGCGATGTTGAATGGGAGGAGGAATACGACTAGACCGACTGCAAAGAGGAAGACACCTAGAACTAAGATATCCAACATTAGCGGCGCCGGTTGTGACGAGGATAGGGTGCACGTACCGTCAAACTCAATAAGGTAATGCCAAACACTCTCTTTGAACGTCCGACCACTAGCTTCCTTGGGTAGGATATTCTTCTTGGCTTTGTGCAAGTTAACCTTCAACAGAATATACAAAGGAGCGCAAATGACTGGCGTCAAGAAAGCGAAGGTACCGAAGCCCCAAGGCCAGCCGATGTTGGAGAGCATCTCTTGCGAAGCATATGATCCGGCGAATGCAGAGATCATGTATGGCGATGATGTAAACGCGTAGGCGAGGGCCCGGTTCTTGAGATTAGTCGCGTCGGCGGTCACGACGTCGATACTGTAGATCAGGCCTGTGAAGCCGACTTGGTAGAAAACCTATCACTCCTGTTAGTGTCTTCAAGTAATTGACTCGAGGGAATGTTGAGACGTACATTGGCAGCGCAGTAGATGGACAGATTCGTGCTCGTTGCCATGAGAATAAGGCCCAACTCAGCGAACCCAACCATGAGAAGGTATCCCTCCGCTCGACCCCAAAGATCAAGAAGTTTCGCCAATGGAATAAACACCGCCGCTGTCATCGAGCTCGCGACGACATCAATTACGTTCAGAAGCGAATGTGCACCCCATGAACTCGTGACATAAGGTACCAGGCTTCCTACTGTTGAACTTTGGAACGCGTTGAGAAGATAGACGAACCAAATGCAGATGAAAAGAGTTATGAGAGACTTTTTGGTCCAGACAAGGGTGATGGCTTCCATGTTCTTGACTCCCTCGGTGACATCTTCAGCTGGGACGGCATCGTTGGGGTCAGGACCGATTCCATCTTGAGGTGCCTGTCCGTTTTTCTCGTGGTTGGTAGTTGTCATTTCCGTCGCGTCGACATCTGAGCTCTTCCTAGAGCTCACCCGAGGGCGGAATCTGCTCAAGACACCCATATTTAACGAACAGATCCAGGCTTGGCGTATCAGGAAGCCAAGAATGAGTGACAGATCGTGTTACATCGACTGGGAACACTCGCCCTCATAAAGCCCAGCATTTCCGACGTCGGTGGAACCTCATCACAAAAAAGCGCATCAGATAAGATCATCTTTGCCTGTTGGTTCCGATCAATAATGGGTCGTTGAATCCATCTCGGCAGGATCGGCATCAAACAGTGGAATCTGTTACTGATGAGTACCAATTGGAATCGGATCTTGAGATTCAGCTCACGGTAAAACGGCACCGTTGGGTCCACTATGTACGTCAGTAAGATTATCTAGGGCGATGCATAAAGTGACCAGCAGACGACGATGATGGAATTGATCAATCTAATCTAATCAGATTCCCGTCGCTTTGAGAATAGTACGTAACTAGGGACCGAGAGCGGCAAGAATCGGGCCGAGGAGCGCTGGATGTTGTGACAAGGAGCGGTTTCGCAATTGTTGCATTTGGGTGGTCGTGTAGGGTAGAGCAGCGACGATTAGGTATGCAGAAACGCGACAACAATAACTCAATATCATGTAGCTGGGTTGTTCCAGTGTGAGAAAACAAAAACTGATTAATTGGAACACAGCTAGAGTCACGAGGTGAAGCTTTAATATGAGAATCTGGGAACTCGTGACGCCCATGGATTCACAATCGATTCACCAACATGGGCGCTTGTTGATGCGGTGGGTGAATTGCATTACACGTTCATGGAAGAACAAAGCTACATGTCCTGTGTCCTTAGAAAGGCAATTGAACGAATTCTACCACTTTCTGGCTCGCTTGTTCTGTTTCCATCACCGGAATGAAAACTGTTCCCAACACTGGGGGAGTTTTGGAAACACTCGACCTGCCAGCAAACGCGGCTCTATGATTGGTCGATTCGTAGCCCACTCCATTGAGCAGATCTGCGCTGTCTTCCTGTCATCTCGGCGGTCCTAGAGGATGATTACAAAATGCTATCTAACAAAACAGCCACTTCAGTTACATTGATACTTGAGCAGTCATTCGTAGCAATATGGGATGGTGATGAAATTGATATCACAATCTTATCTTATCGCCACGCGTAGGGTACGTACCTGTGAGGGCCTCCAGATTCGGGCCGAGGAGCGTTGAGTTTTTCTTAGTGCCCGCCGCCTGTGGCAATTACTGAGTGGATTTTTCTGATGGTATAGGGTAAACTCGACACGCGAGATAAAAAAGAACTCGTTGATCGGCAAGATTGGAACACGAGTAGCTCGTCAATTAAGGATAAGGTTTAGAATACGAGAACTCGGCGGCTCGACCGAGGCGATGCGATGGTTTTTTGGAGGGCCACCGATTGTACAACGGACCTCCTTTGTGAATACGTGACTGAAGCATGCCCCGACTGAATCACCATGGATGCACCCAGTCCTGTACTGTCTTTCCAAAATGACATTAATTCCGCCACATTCATTTTTGTTTGAACTTTGTTTCCGCCCAATACATCCTGTTACCAGGATCGGGTAAGATCTGATGAGGAGTCTATCCGACACCTCCATGTCGAGTTGGAAGACAGACATTCTGGTGAGTTCAGTGGCGGAGTCTGAAGGTCAGTGCCTTAATTGTTAGAAGATCCGTGCTCAATGTTCATTTGAACAGCTCATGCACAATCGTATGCTTATTGAGAACACGTTGTGGGAGTTATTGTTCGTCGCGCGTGCCTGCTTCTTATGTCCACTGACTCACTCAATTATCAGTCATTCCTAGTCCGCCATCGGAAGTAATTATAGCGGCTAAGAATACTATCCGAAACAGGCGACGCGTCTCCAACAAAGCGGATAACGCACCCAACGCGCCCTACGACGACACAAAACATCCATGAAATCCACCTCCACAATCCAGCTTCCCATTCTGTTCCAGACTCGTCTTCTAGAAACTCGTTCGTACCAATCAATCGCTGCATAAATACGGTAAATGACCATGCCGAGGTCTCGCCTGTTCCGCAGTGGGTACGGAGGTATGAGATTAAAGTTTTCAAGCCAACGACATCCTTTTCAGCTGTGGAGAAAACATCCGGGGAAATCCACGGCTTAGGGAAATAATTGGCCTCACAAGGGGCCGTCTGGGGAAGAATGGATATCATTAGGTAACTCACACGTAAAGGTCAAAGCGATCGTCGGCTTTGGGAGGTATATAAAGGGGTCGTCATCTGCCGTGGGTCCCAAAAGGTAGATTTTTTCATCTGTGTGGAACCTTGATATCTCTGACGAGATATCTGCGATAGGGTTCATCTCAGATTTCGACAAGGTTTAAAGAGATTTGTGCTTTCGCGGTGGAGTCGATCTCCATCTTTACCCTTTTCATCTTCATAAATTACCATGGATCAGAATATTCAACCCGCGGCTAAGAGCCGGAACGACATCGAGATGGAGATGGATCCCTCAGCGGGAAAGAAGGACGGATATGAAGCTCAGAACCACGATGCTGTCTTCGGCGAGATCACTGAAGAAGGCCCCGACTACCGAAGCGTGAGAACACCTCGCATTGTCACAATGTTCGATAAGCTAACATTCTCAAGGTCGGCCTCATCGGCACAGCTGGTCTCATGATGAAGACCCAAATCGGCCTCGGCGTGCTGTCAATCCCAGCGACATTCGACGCGCTCGGTTTGATCCCTGGAGTCATCTGTCTAGTCGCCGTCGGACTTATCACTACCTGGTCAGATTGGATCGTCGGCGTCTTCAAGCTTCGCCATCGCCATGTCTACGCCATCGATGATGCAGGCGGTATGATGTTTGGGCGCTTTGGAAAAGAGTTCTTTGGATTCGCGATGTGGCTCCGTACGCTTCCCCATCTCACATCGAACGAGCGACGTGCTAACTGCTCTAGTCTGGGTCTTTGTGTCGGGCGCTGGTATGCTCAGTTTGTCTATTGGTCTCAACGCTGTCTCGACACATGGCGCGTGTACTGCAATCTTCATCGCCATTGCCGCCGTTTTGGGCTTTGGACTTTCCAGCATCCGAACGCTGGGCAAGATGAGTTGGCTCGCCTGGGTAGGCGTCATCAGCATCATGATCTCAGGTATGTCCATCCTCACAATGGTCTTGCATAGCTAACAGTTATAGTCTTGATGGTGACCATCGCAACCGGTGTCCAGGACCGACCGGCCGCCGCTCCCCAACAGGGCGAATGGGTCCCCGACTACAAGCTCTTCCAGAAACCGACTTTCCTCCAAGCAGTTGCAGCAATCTGCTCGCACGTGTCTGCTTATGGTGGCACTCCGGGTTTCTTCGCTATCATTGCTGAGATGCGCAAGCCAGAGGATTACACGAAGGCGCTGGCTATCTGTCAGGGCGCCATCACGGTCGTTTACGTCACCGTAGGCGTTGTTATGTACTACTACTGTGGTTCTTACGTGTCTTCGCCCGCTCTTGGATCAGCTGGTGTGGTCATCAAGAAGGCCAGTTATGGTGTAGCTATTCCAGGTTTGATCGTCACGATCACCTTAGTCACACACGTAAGCAACCTGCTCTATCATCTTGAGCCAAGCTAACAATACGCAGTTGCCCAGCAAGTACATGTTCGTCCGACTCCTCCGAAACACCAAGCACCTCGCATCCAACTCATGGGTCCATTGGACCACATGGCTAGGCTGCACCTTCAGCGTCACGATCCTCGCCTACATCATCGCAAGCGCCATCCCCATCTTCTACTCCCTGATCTCCCTGATCGGCGCCCTACTGGCCACTCTCCTGTCCTTCCAAGCGATGGGCTTCATGTGGTTTCACGACAACTGGCAGCATCGTAACATGTCGGCCAAGTGGATATTGGCCTGCGCTTGGGCTGTTTTCGTGATCGCTTCTGGTACTTTGCTGCAGGTGGCTGGTACCTATGGATCAGTTCTGGATATCGTCAACGCTTACAAGGCGGGTGGTGGTACGAGTGCGTGGTCATGCGCTGATAATTCCAATTCGGTGTAGTTGGTGTAGACCGAAGATCAATTGATAAATATTTCTCCGCTTCAATCGCTTGACTACAATGCATATTGCCGAAAAAGTGATAACTCAAAATTGCAAAAAGACACAACAGTGGGATCCGTTGGTCGTCACCAACCGGTCCTTCTTATCCTATCTGCTTATCTTATCTTCTTATCATAACCGCTTCGTCACCAATCTCAAGTCAAGTTCTGCCAGCTTTGCCGCTCGCCTCACTTCAACTACTGGTCAAGACGCCACCTGCATGGTAGGAATTGAAGAAGCACCCCAGCTAGCTGGTGAAATATTACTGGGTACGGTAGAAGTTGCAGCGGAGCTGACAGCTCATAACATGAAGGAGTTCCCCGCGAATCATGTTCGAGATTCTAAGCCAGTAAGATGCAAGTAGCCTATCCGGGACTATCTACTCTACCTCTCAATGCCGTGTCCAACAAATCACTGGATACAATTCGGCCACGTCAATCGGTTGGGTGCTTAAGAGGACTGGGTCGTCGCGGCTTATCAGATGTGGTTGCATAGCTCTGCTATCGCTAATGAGCTCGCAGGTTCAACTTGGTTATCAAGCGTCGAATTCTCGAAGTCCTCTCAGCAAAACTCTCACGCCGTCAGACTAGTGCATTTTACAACATGGCGATTGGAAACACTACGACCGACAACACAGTGGGATGGCAAACAGGACCAACGGACCGCGGCACGTTGAATCTCATCTGGGGCTGCGTCACGACCATTTTCGCCTGCTCGTGGACCATCCTGCATCTCAACGTACCCGGCCTAAACGAATCTTTCTGGACAAAGTTTTTTCGAAAGACAAAGTGGATGTTTATTACTATCGTGTTTCCCGAGTTCATCCTGTCCAAAGCCATCTGCGATCTACGACTGGCCCTGCGCGAGCTCTGCGAGTTTGGCGATTACTTGCGAGGCGATAAGCGTAAGATGAATTGGAAGAGGAAAGTCCCTAGAACGGAAGAGGAAAGTCCCTAGAACGGAAGAGGAGTGGAGCTGGAGAGTTGAATATCCACGGCATAGATGGCTGTATCGATTACTCTTTCTGAAACCTCCACAGGAGAATGACGAAGAACGAGTACCTGGCCAGATAAACGAGAGAACTCAGACATGGACTATTGTACACTCGTACTTTGCCCAGATGGGTGGTCTTGCGTATATCGACAGTCACAACGGACGCTATTATGTCCTCACAGCCTCAAAGTTGACCCCAAGATACAGTTGGAATCGGCACGAGACTCACCCTATGAAACAGCTAATTTTGGGAAGGGAAGACATAGAAGACAAAAGTAAGGCGGATTTATTCGTGAAGAGCATCGCCGTTGTTCAGATTGTGTGGCTAGTCCTCAACGTTATCGCCCGCGCAATCAAGGAACTGCCTATAACGCAGTTGGAGGTAGCCACAATCGCGTTCGCAGTGATGGCAATACTGACCTACGCAATCAACTGGTGGAAACCAAAGGATGTCTCCCAACCTATTCGTCTTTTACACACCGGTTCTGGTGGATCACGGCATTGGTCACCGGATTCTGATGAGTACGTGGATCTCATGCAGTCCTTTATGGTCCGCTTTCGACGTCCTCACAAAGCTGCAATGGCGGCTCGAGAAATGCCAGATATTCAGCGCGTGGAAAATGATTGGGTATGGATGGAAGGCCGGACGCCTTTGTTTTATCAACTATTGGGCATCTCGTCGTTACTGTTTGGCAGCCTGCACTGCATCGCATGGAATTTCGAGTTTCCAACGAGGACCGAACTTCTTTGCTGGAGGGTAGCAAGCTTACTCTCAGCTACTTTACCTGGACTAGCTCTCGGGTTGAACATGGCCGTGGGTTATTTGAGGACTGCTTACTTTGTAAGGAAGGGTATAGCTACACTTTTAGAATGTTTGCAGCCGCTTGAGTCTGTCAGTGAGGAGAGGTGGAAATGCCTCCTGTGGCCCGAATTCGACAAATGGGACGCAGGAGCATTCAACGCTTTCCTGGCCATGCCAAAAGACTGAAACACGGATTGGGAAGTATACCCCCCAAATGAGATCTTCGAAGAGCTGAAGAATTCGAAGAAAGGCATCGACGGAAAGTCGGCGTATGTTAGATTCACTTACCACCTACGGGGATTCTACCAACTGTGGCAAGCCATACAACACGGAGAAGATCACCACCTTCGCTTCGGAGAAAAGTGGCTCAATGTGGGCAAATATTTGGTGGACTCATTCAGAGATCCCTGGGAAGAATACGACTTTCAAGATTTCTGGCGCGGATATGAGCAGTTTATTAACGGGAAGCCTGGCATACCACTTGAACAGATGCGTTACCGTTTGTCCGCTGAGATGATAATCAGAGTATATGAAAATAAAATTCAAGCGCTGGAGTCTAGACTTGATCTCGCTACGAGAGTCGTCGAGGGGATAAATTGGTGTGGTGGGATGATTTATGTAGCTTGCCGGCTGATGACTATAGTTCTTCTTTTTACCTGTCTGAGGGCTGCACCATCGGATGTTTACCAAGTGGTTAAATGGACAATTTACATCCCAGGTATATCTTAGCTACCAATTATTAATAAAAGTTTTCTTACGCTCGATTCAGCCCAAAGATCAACATACTATTGTAGAAACCAAAGACATCTCCTGCTTGTAGAATAGAAAGGTTTGAGGGGATCTCGGGAATTTTGGGCTGTTATGACGATATGGGATTGCCTGAGTAGCAGTACCAAGGCCAGTTTCAGATAAAGCTGTCTACGAATTTGGAACTCTGTAAGGTTAAAGGTGATTGGCAACATGCACGCAAGGCGCACCAGGTAGTTTCGAAATACACCGTAGCTCTCTTCTACGAATGCCGTTTGTCAATATGGCAAGAGTAAGTCAAAGCTTGGGAAGCAGTCACTGTTCGACCTCGGAGCTCACGCTGTTCGACAAGGTCAGTCTTTGAGTTCACCTGGGTTCCATTGTTATCAATGTCAAGTCCATGGAGAGCGCAAGAAAAGGAAATGTCAATATACTATAGTGGGCAGCTACTCAGGACGTCTTGAAGGTCCAATAGGCATACAAACATGAACAAGAATATGTCCCAAAATCCCAAGACTTGATAATACACAAAAGAAAATGTCTGACAAGAATTCGCCGCCAACTTCGCGAGGCTCAATCAGTCTGTCAGTAAAAAAATGAAAAGTCCAGTATGCCGTTGCCATTCCCAAGTATCATCTCAACGATGTGAATCGTTCCGCACAGAGTCTCAGTGGATTCTTCTCGATAGAGGTGTGTTCTCTAAGATGAGTAACAGCACAACGCCGTACGCGAAGGGATCGTTTAAGCCAAGCCATGAAGCTGGTCGTACTGTTGCTTGAGATTGGGGGACCAGAGTTCGAAGTCAAGGGCGTCCTCCCAGGTGAACTCCTTCTTTGGATAACCCTCCCAGTGTAATTTGTACTCCATGGTTCCGGTAGTTCGATTTCGACGATGGCCCAGGACGGCAAAGACGTGCCACTTATCAAAGCCGGTAGCGTAGGCCCGACCTCCATTGAACGATCGCTAATAGTTGTAAAGAAGTCGGGGGTTTGTCTCCTGCATTTGTCGCTCGGGGATGCTGATGCGCAGACCACCGGCGAGGCGGAGCTCGAGTCGAAGTGTGTAGTCGGGCTTGAGCTGGAAGCTCATGATGCTGATAGGCTTGAGGGTAGCTGTGAAAGAGTTAGCGAGAACATGGAGTGGAAGGAGAGTTGTGTTCTACTTACCGGGAACCAAGTTGGCCTTGTAGGCGGCTGTTGCTAGTTAGCTTGGTACAAGTCAGAGAAAGAGGAGGATGCTTACCAAGGGAGATGTTGCTCATCTTGGCAGATTTGCGTATACGAAGATCGGTGATAGTGTCAAAGGTTGGAAGATATCGAGGCCGAGACGAGGACGCTGAAATAGGGGTGAGTGTGTGGTGACTGTAGGAGTGCTGGAAAGAAAGTCGAGGTAGGGTCGAGGAGGAGAATAGTGATAGTAACCAAAGCTTGGGAATCAAAAAGGGATAATGCAGAGCTGCGAAGACGAGGAGGAAGACAAGGTAGGGGATAAAGGAGACTTCCAGGGGATGAAGATGATTGCCAAGTAGAAGACTGATGGTGGAAAGAGACAAGATCAATAGAGGTGTCGTGTAGGATGAAAATTGTTGTTGCAGGTGCCAAACTTGATTATCATTCAAAAGTAGGGAGTTGATGATGATGAGAGAGGAAAGAAAGAAAGAAGGGAACAGCAAACGCGTTCAGGTAGTTATAGCGCGAACGCGAGTCTGTTCGTCCGCAGCAGTGACAGTGACAACCTGACGTAGTCCTGCTCGTCAGCTGTCACTGTTGGGGACGAAATCAGTCACCTTATGCTGCACTTAGCCTACTTTCTTTTAGCTGCCTAAGTCTCAGAGGAGAATTACTCTGTCGCCCACCTGTTTCCCCCCGCCTCTCTTGTCCTCTCTCCTCCCTCTGCAGCTCCTCTCTCCTCTCTCTGCAGCCTTCTCGCATCAACAACCACACCGTAAGCCTTTGAAATTCATCACATCTTTACCACAACTCACGCCTTTACCACACCTCACGGTTTTGAAATTCATCAAAATGGCGTTCTCCCCCAAGCTTCCCACCATCGTCGAGGAGGACGAAGACGCCCCAACCGAGCCTGTCCACTGTATCTACTGCTGCACCATTTGCAAGCGTGCTCGCACATGCAAGACGGTGCTCCGCGAGCAGGCTAAGGCCAGGGCCAAGGCAAAGGCCAAGGCAAAGGCCAGGGCCAGAGTCAGGGCTAGAGCCAAGGCCAAGCAGAGAATCAAAGTTACTGTTAACGCCAAATCCATCACCATCCCGAAAGCCAGTGACCCCAAGGAGATCTGCGGACAGATCTGGGCAGATGGCAACGGCCACTTTACGATGAAGCTTTGGGACGGAGTTCTCCGTCAGAACGTCTCTTCTAACGTGTGGTACTTCAAGGGTCTGAGCCCCTATGAGATCACGCTGTTTGAGATCATCTTCCCTCTCGGCCTCCCCGATTTCACCGACGAGGACCGAGCCAAGCTCAACGCAGACGCCATGGGCTGGTAAGTTGTTTACGCCTTGCAAGAAGACGATCATACTGACCATAACTCGCAGGTTCAACGAAATCCTCGATAGCGTTCTGTTGCGTGAGGATATGGAATTCTTCCAGGATGAAGTTGCCCGTCTGAGCCTCATCGAAATCGACTGAGTTATCCACCTACTCTTGCAGGACGACATGGAAGACTATTGTTTTAGCCATATCCAACGTCGGTGGTCAGGTAAGTCACAGCGATTCTCGATACCGGTCTACTTCGATAGTAACTGTGCCTTAGATCGGTTACAGACCAGGATCAAGGAGTAATAGTACTGAAGAGAGTACAAAATGGGCAGGCATCAGGGAGTAAAGAGTAGAGATGTGAACTCTATCCACTGTTCCACTGGGAAGTAGTGTTGAAATGCAGATGTCCCGAATAGCCCCGAATAGACTCCTTGATCCCCATGATATTACTTGATAACCATGTCACTGACTGAATGCTGAACTTCTATTCAAGTCCTTGAGTGGCGGAACCAGCGAACACACAAGGTGCACAAACCGATGGAACACACTGATCGTCGTAGGTGATGGCTGACCTTCATTATCACTGAATGGAGCACGCCGTCCTGTGTTGAAACAAAACATCATTGCATTAATCGTCGAACATGCTAACTGTTACTATAGACCTTTCCTAGTCAAGCCAAGTTTCATCAAACTCCACATCCAAGACCTCGACTTCCCACTGTTACTCCTACCGAAGAGACCGCGAGTCGCGTTACCAGCCGAACTTCCTCCGCTGCCATCCCAATGGCCAAGAACATGCTCAAGCAACGTCGAGTTACCAACCGCGCCCCCAAAGATATTCACCAGCGAACCCTGATCAGCATCCAACAACCCCCCGACGACATCTCCGAGCAACGAGATCACCGGCACCGTAAAGCGGATGTGCTTCTTGTTCAAGACACCCTCGACATACTTGATATGCTCTCCATTCGCCATAGTGGAGTTGCCCGTTGCGTTGAACTCGATGTAGCCTTGACTCAGCGAACCTTTCTGGCTGTCGAGGATCTCCGAGAGGTTGGGGACTAGCTCATCGAAGAAGAAGTTACCTTCAAAGGGAACTGTGTTGTTGCCCGGCCAGAGTTGAAGATCGTATAGGTTGATGAGACCTAGTCTTGTTTCGCCGGACATGACGTTGAAGGTCAAGTTGCCGAGACCAAGACGAAGAACGCCGGAGTTGGGGATATTGAGGTTGCCCTTCATGTTGTACTTGGATGTGCGGTTGGACTGCAGATCGAAGGTCAAGTCGATGAGACCAAAGCCATCAAGATAAGTGAGCGATGGAATCTCAATCGTCTTTTCTAATGAGCGGTGGTACTTCAGCGCTCCGAGATGAATCTCCGGCTTGCCTTCCAATGACAGCTCAACTTTGGGCTTGTCGAAGAACTCGTTGAACCAGAGCAGAAGCTCAGTGTGGTTTGTCACCTTCATCGTCTGGTTGACGACAGTCACACCCGTCTTGTGGTTGAGATGGAGATCCGGGAGCTTCAGCATGAGGAATGAGGACATTGGGTGAGTCTCCTTGTTGTATAGATACAAGTCGACGGGCTTCAGGTTGGCAGCCAACGGCGTATCTAACGATGTGATGATGCTCATGTTGACTTCATCTGGCGAGATGACTTGTAGAGCGCCGCCTTCAATGGGGAGCTTCTGGCTGTTGAGGATGTTCTGGACAATTGCAGGAATGATGACCGTGAAGCTGATGGATCACAGTTAGACACGGTTACGAACGAATCGAGACGGAAGACTTACAGCAATGGGAGCAAGATCGCGAGAAGGATGACGATACCGAGTAGATACCACCATTTGAACTTGAAGAGATGCGCTTTCACCTTCTGCCATTTAGTCGGTCCTGCAGCGGCCTTCTCATCGCGAATCTGGTCATCAGAAGGCGCATGGTCGCTCTGCGCATCTTGAGCTGGCGCATCAGCTGGAATAGCCTTGTCCTTCGGCTCAGGCGCAGCGCCCGTCATTTGATCTTCCGTTGAAGCCATCTTGAATACAGCAGTACAGCGACAACAGCGAACCGAGCAACTATCACCAAAGACGCAAAGATAAGGGGAACAGCCTAAGCCAACTTCAACGGCCAAGCAAAAGGTTATACAAGGGTCGATACGCTAGCGAATCTACAACAGGGCACATCCCAGTTCCTGAACGGCAACCAAATAGTGATCTTCAGCGGGGTCAAGGCGCTAGCGGATGCAATACGAGCTGATCCTTGGCTGAATCTGAACAATGATGAGCGGAACTACTACAGAAGCAATGGGGCACATGATCATGTTGTTCTTCCCCTCACTTTCTGTTTTGGTGAAGATGGTTAAGCGTATGCAGATTTGGGTGTGTACTCAAAGAGCTTAGTTTGCGATTGAGTCCCAAAAGAATGGCAGCTGAATTGCTTGCATTTGGCGAGGAGGGATGACGTCGGGTAGCGTAGCGTAGCTCGCGTACAACGGCTGTGATCAACGGCGCATGGCTTGTCAGGGCACACAGTGCGCGATAACTCGGTAATTTCTCGCCAAGGTTAGCGGACAGGCTTAGGCTGACGCGCTGTCTTGAACGCTGTCCAGGGTTGGAGTAGAGTGCTTGAGCACAAAAGCAAGAAACGAGTCTGGACCAACAACGAACAAGGGCTTGTTCAAGGGATTATTGCGACGTCGACAAAGCAAAGCATTCGAGCTGGGATCTTGGACACGATGCTGAGAAATTGCCGAACACTGTCGCGTCTCTGTTCGGGCAATTGTGTTCACGTTGGTAGTACGCGTAGAAGGACACCAACAGCTGAACAGAACATCATCAATTGAACATGAATTGAGCACACCGCGTTTAACGTTACGAAGGCTTTCTTCCAACTATTTATTACTGGGTATCGTGTACATAGAACATCATAACATTAGATAAATAACAATTAAAACATTACCCATCACGCATTATTACGTCCGACCCATAAGCTCCTTCAGAATAGCATGTACCAAGTCCGCAACAGTCGCAACAAGCTAGAACATGTTAGCAAAATGTCAATACCAAACACACAAGAGTACTTACCGGTGTTGCATCTCCAATGAGTTCCGAAACTTGATTAACAAAAGTCTTGCTAAGCAAATTCTCCGCATTTCCTACCAGCGATAACAAGCCCTTGACGGTCTTGGGCGTAAGGAATGGCATGATCTGATCGATTATGCCCTTGATGTCAATCTTCTTCAGTGCATTGAGCAAAGGTTTGATTGCGTCGACGAGGCCAGAGAGATCCAGGCCGTCAAGCTCTTCGAGAATAGGCTCGATGATCTCGAACAGGCTTTCCAGATCGACCTTGTTCAGGACTTCAATCAATGGTACTGCGCCTGAGATGAGAGTGTGGGTTTGGTTGACGAATTTATCGCTGAGGAGATCTCCGGCGTTGTCAACTAATCCGACAATTCCCTTGACGGACTTGGGCGTCAACAAAGGTTTGATTGCTTCGATCAGACCTTCGAGATCAATGTCATCTAGAGAATCCAGCAGCGGCATGATCTTTCCGATGAGCTTAGCGATATCAATCTTAGAAAGCGCGTTGAGAAGAGGTTTGACCTTCTTGATCAAATCGCCAAAGTCAATCTCGCCCAACGCTTCAAGCAAAGGCGAGAGCTGCTTGATGAGCTTCTTAAGATCGATGTCACCCAGAGCTGACACCAAAGGTACAGCATCGCCGATCAAGGTCTGCGTCTGGTTGACGAACTTGGGCGTGAGAAGATCTTCTGCGTTGCCAAGAAGACCCATGATACCCTTGATTCCCTTTGGCGAAAGCAAAGGCGCAAGAGCATCGAGTAGACCCTTGATATCTAAGTCGGCAATCTCATCTAGCAATGGTGCTAGTTTCTTGATGAGTTTGCCAAGACCAATCTTGCCAAGTTCCTTCAGCAAAGGCGACACTTGATCAATGAGATCAGGAAGATCTGCCTCACTGAGGGAAGAGATCAAGGGTACAGCGCCACTGATAAGTGTCTGGGTCTCATTGACGAATTTACTCGTCAACAAGTCCTCTGCGTTACCAAGTAATCCCACGATGCCCTTGATAGACTCCTTGGTGAGGAGAGGCTGAACAGCGGCCAGGATCTCATCGAGCTTCAATTTGCCGACCTGCTTCAGCAGGGGACCGACTTGGTCGAGCAAGCCCTTCAAATCTGCCTTGTCCAGGCTGCTCAGCAGAGGCGCAGCCTTGGCAATCAACAGTTTGGTCTGCGAAACGAAGTCCTTGGTAAGAAGGTTCTCAGCATTGTTGAGCAGGCCAATGATGCCGTTGATGGAGTTTTTCGTAAGCAAGGGTCGCACTGCGCTGAGGATGTCTTCGAGCTTCAGCTTGCTGACCTCCTTCAGCAAAGGTCCAACTTGGTCAAGTAAACCCTTGATGTCTGCGTCATCAAGACTGTCGAGAAGAGGTGATGCCTTAGAAATGAGAGACTTGGTCTGAGACACGAAGTCCTTGGTGAGCAAGTTCTCAGCGTTACCAAGAAGACCGACCAGGCCCTTGATAGAGTCCTTGGTGAGGAGTGGAGCAAGCGCGTCAATGACACTCTTGAGATCGATCTTGCCCAAGCTGGTAAGAAGAGGACTGGCGTTAGAGATAAGCTTCTTGGTGTCTGAGACAAAGTCCTTCGTCAAGAGATCCTCAGCATTACCCAAGAGACCGATGATACCCTTCACGGACTCCTTGGTCAACAGAGGCCGTAGTGAGTCGAGAACACCGGCCAAGTCGATCTTGCCAAGGCTGTTGATCAACGGTCCAGCGCTCTGGAGGAGAGTCTTGATGTTCTTGACCGTTTCTTTGGAGAGGAGGTCTTCAGCGTTATTGAGTAGTCCCACCAGACCCTGGATAGCATCCTTCTTCAGGAGTGGACTCAAAGCATCGAGTATGCCCTTGAGATCAAGATCTGCTAGCTTGTCGATCAAAGGCGACGCTTGCTTAAGTAAAACCTTGATACTCTTGACAGTCTCTTTGGACAGAAGGTCCTCGGCGTTGCCAAGAAGCGCCACCAAGCCTTGGATAGCTTCCTTCTTGAGAAGTGGGCTAAGAGCATCCAACAAGCCCTTCAGATCAATATCGCCCAATTTGTCAATAAGCGGCGACGCTTGCTTGAGTAGGACCTTGATAGCCTTAACAGTATCCTTGGACAACAAGTCCTCGGCGTTGTTCAAAAGCTGGACAAGACCTTGAATAGCTTCCTTCTTCAAAATCGGGCTCAAGGCATCCAAGACACCCTTGAGATCAACATCAGATAATTTCTCAATCAGCGGTGATGCTTCAGTGAGGAGGGTCTTGATGCTCTTCACGGTTTCCTTGGTCAGAAGATCTTCTGCGTTGTTAAGCAGCCCAACGAGACCTTGAATGGCATCCTTCTTAAGGATGGGGCTCAGGGCCTCGAGGACACCCTTCAGATCAACGTCGTCGAGCTTAGCGATCAAAGGTGACGCAGCGCCAACGAGATCCTGTGTCTGATCCACAAACTTGGGCGTCAAAAGACTTTCCGCATTCTTCAACAGACTCAAGATACCCTTGATGGAATCATCCTTGAGAAGCGGCTGCAGCGCTTTCAAGACTTCCTCAAGGTTGAGTTTGGTAAGTTGCTTGAGAAGAGGCGCGATGTCTTTGATGATAGGGCTGACTTCACCAAGAAGATCCTGGATCTCATCGACGGTCTTGGCTGTCAAGAGATCGCTAGCGTTCTTAAGAAGAGTAACAATGCCCTGAATAGACTCTTTCTTGAGAAGAGGGTCCAAAGCCGTAAGAATGCCCTCGATGTCAAGTTTGGTCAGTTTCTTGAGCAGAGGAGCGACCTCGTCGAGAACAGGCGCGACGTCGCCAATCAGGCCCTTGGTCTGTTTGACGAACTCGGGTGTGAGTAGGGTTGCGCCGTTGCTTAAAAGACCGTTGATGTTCTTGAGGTTGTCGTCTGTGAGGAGCTTGAGAACCTTTGACACGATGCCAGCGATGTCGACACCTTGGATCTCTTTGACTAGATCCTTCAGGTTGAGTTCGCCGACGAGGTCGAGAAGTGGTCCGGCCTTGGCGAGGAGATTTCTGACTTGGTTTGGGGCTGGTGGTTTGAGTGTTGCGGCGAGATAGACCATGGCATCGTGGAAGGCTTGGAGAAACTCGGGCGAGAGGAGATCGCCCAGAGCTTTGAAGAGGTCTTTCAGATCTCCAAGAGCCCCAGTAAGACCCTTGAGACCATCACCTAGATCTCCAAGACCATCTAGTCCTGGAATCGCAGCGATTCTGGAGCCGCCATCATCTGAATCATCATCCGAGTCCCCGGACTTTGATCCAGTCTTAGTCGTGTCATTCTGCCGCCTAACAAGAACAGGCGCCCTAGGAATCGCATTGCTCTTGAGCAACGTATTTAATTCCTTGAGCGCATCCGTAAGTTCAGATCTGGGAACAAGCGCAAGATTATGTTTCTCCAGGAGCTGAACCAGTTCACCGGATAACTCAGGTGAAGACACAGTCCTAGCAGAGACAAAGCTGAACGGGACGAGAGTGAGGAAGAGCTTTGAGAACCTCATTGTCGCTGTTACCCTCAGACAGAACAAAAAAGATTGAGTTCAGCGCCGGTTCTCGCGCACAGGTTAAGAAAACGGTCGTCTCCTGGTTGTTTTTATCTCAGCCACTCATCACACACGCATTTTGCTTCTTTGGGTTGTACAGTATGGATTCGTTAGCCGCGGCAGGGAAATTGAGCTTTGTCGATCGTTGCTTGTTTTGAGGAGTGAGGCACAGAGGACTACCCCTGCATCTCGCAAACCATTGCGCTTTGGGCACCGGAAGAGGTTGCATCAGTGACAAGGAGCCCTGCCAATTCGGCATATCCCGTGAACAGTCACTGTCTACCAGAATGTGGACGATGAGGAGATGCGTGATGGTCACGGTGCTGTGCGCCACTTGTCAATGCGCTGTGGGACATTCGCGAGGTACGCTAACGGTGGATGGATTAGAAGGTTTACAGGGGACAAGGTTCTGACAATGGGTTACTCGGCAGTCACCAAGATCAACAAGTTTAGACGAAGAGAAAGACTTGAATTGATCAGCTATCGTACGATAAACAATTGTGGCTGTTTCAAACTATCGCGCTGCCTTGAAATCAACACCTCCAGCCCTATTAACAACCCCAACCCGATGGTAATACGTGCTAGACCTGACATACGGGTCAAGCTTCCAGTAATTGAGCTGAAGCAATTGAGCCAGCTCATCGCGCCTTGCGCCCAGCTCTACATCACCCTCTGAAGCAATCCATTCTGTAGTCAATTGGGTGAATTGGTCAATCAACTCTTGTCGCTCAAGTTGTATCTTGGTCTTCTTCTCTTCTGACTGCATGCGCTCGTTCTCACCGGGCACCGGGTCGACGTATTTGTACTCCCAAGGGTCTTCACCGCCGTAGGACTTTTGCAAGTTGCTCTTGGGGATGAACTTGAGGAGACCCTTGGTGCCGTTTGTGAAGTGGATTTTTGATGCGACGACTGGATCTAGCCAGTGCTTGATAACAGTCCAGACGCCTAGACGAGAGGTTAGAAATGTTCAATTGGTAAGGAATTAAGAATGAGCTTACCCCAAAATACAAATGGCGCGTTATGAACAAGAACAACGCCGAGGGTCTCGGGATATCTCGTCTCAAGGACGTCAATCAGAAACTTGATGACATGAAAGTCCATATTTCGAAGCCCAAAGCTAGTGAGATCAAATATGAGGCAGACCTTATCATTAGGCTCTCGCGCCATCATCCTCAGCGTCTCGATGTTATGCAAGACATAAGTCTCCATAGCTTCAGCCGTCTGCTTGTGAGGATCATGGTATCGAACCCTAATGACATAAACGGGATGGTCATCTTTGTCCGTGCCTCTGACATAACTCTTTCCAGAGCGATACTGCGCCATGAACGCTTCATCATCAGACGTGAGATCTGCCCTGAGACCGACTGCTTCACCGCCAGCGATGATGGTCTTTTGGACTTGTCGCTCTTCGCGCCAGTTGATGGAGGAGACGAACATCTCGATGGCTTTGACGACATCGAAGTCTCTAGCGCGTAGGAAGCGAAGAATGGTAGTGTCGGGATGGTCAGCCAGAAAGGTCTCCCAGAGACTGTGACTGAAATGGTCTGGCGACTTGTTCTTCAGATGGTGAAGAAAATCACCAGTCTTCTCCGGTGCATCGTTAGAAATCTGATCCCCAGAGAGGCGAAGTAGATGAACCCAGGCTTCTTGCAGACTGCGCTTCTGCTCAACGGTGAGGTTACCGCGAGTACCTGGTTCCGCAGATGTCGACATATTGAGATCGATTGTACTGACTGATGAGAATGATGTGTTTCGAAAGCAAGTCAAGACTCCGTTCATGAAAGTGCTGTTGAGGGTGCTGGCGATGGATGATCTCCAGTTATTTGAGCTCCATCGCTGTGTCTCAAATCACAGCCACTAATCTCTGGTGTTTCTTTTTCCGCCGATCTTGGTCGACGTCGTCAACAGGTCGGAAAGTGGTCCTGAATTGGGAAAAGGGCCAAAGCGCACGCGATGCTCGCAAAGTATGCACCGCTCGGGGGCTAATGTACCCCGCACTTTGACAACCAAGTCAAGCATCAGCTATTTCGGATTCACATGATAGATCTGCGATTGTGGGGGAAGCCGAGATGCATGGTGGGTGAAGGTGGTTAGATCGAGATGTCAGTTGTGACTGGGTCAGGTGAGTAGAATGTATTCTGAACCTAGAGCCTGAAACCAAGGTCTTTGGTGCCCGACGGGCCGACATTCTTCCTTCCAACGCGGACAACTCCCCCGAGTCCCTCCACAGTACCATATTCCTCTTTCGCTTCTCGAGATGCGTGTCACACGTTCAACACAGACCATAGCTAGTTGAAAACTTCGTTACCGGAGATAAGGACGTTCTCAACTAGCTATAGGCTGTCTTGTTCCTGTGGCACGCATCCCAAGAAACGAAAGAGGAATACAGAGCTGTGGGGACTTGGGCTATTGCCACTATTGTTGCCGGCCCTTGGAAGGAAGAATGCCGGCGGAGAGAAGAGAAGGATTAACAGGAAGAGACTAAGTAGAGCTTTTATATCTTGTGCAAAACTTTCCCTGCGGCAGAGTAAAAAGATAGAATCAATTCTGTCATGATGCTCGAAGTTTGTTATTGTCTCCTCAGAACCGTATCTCAACATCTCCCAAGAGATCGCTCAAGGTTACGCATGAGGTGAACCTCTAACTATTTTTGAGTTTTTCCGAGGCGTAAGTCCCGAGGTATACAGAGAGGTAAACCTTTTCATAGTACCATTATGGCGTTTTTACCAACAATCTTGATAATTAAGTCTTTCATTGTTTGCGCATAGTGTTATTATGGTAAGTGAAAGCTAAGCATTCATAAGAGACATGATCGTACGTTCCAGCGATTTACAACGCTTCAAACGTGTAGCTTTGTCTAGCGAACTCTTCTTTAACTGTCACTATACTGGTATTAGAGCAATTACTTGCCTAAGTCTGCCTGATTTACACAGCAGACAGAAAGCAACGATCGTAAGGAATATTATGTTTGGAAACTTTGGATGAGGCTCAAAGAACCGACTATCACGTCGATGAAATATCGTGGCAAATGGCAGTAGTTAAATCACATTTTCAGGTTATATGAACTTGGATCTCAGTGTTCAGCGTCATGTTCTCTCATTTAATATGTTCATGTGGGAAGAAGATATATACATTGCTTGGATTGCTGTAGACTTTGGCCTCGTCATCCAAGCTTAACCCCAAACCTCGAAGCGACTGGTAGTCCCTTCCAAACCCCGTCATCTCATTCGTAAAATCTCAATCTCATAGCGATTGCCTTAGTTGAGAGCGTTGCTGACAGCAGTGTAAGCAGGCTTGGGCTGGTAGTTGCGGTCGAAGAGAAGAGGGTTGGTGTCTCTCCAAGAGTCCTTGTCAGACACACCCCAGACAGTGATACCAACACACTTAGGAACATCAAGACAAGCCTTGGTGACAGTGGCAAAGTCCTGAGCACCACCGTTCTCAATGTCGAGCTCAGTGATGGCAACCTCCTTGACGTTGGCACCAGCGAGAACCTTGAGAGCAGCAGGGAAACCAGAAGCAGGGTTCCAGCCACCAGGCTTGGCAAGATGGGCCTGGCTACCGATACCGTCGATGGGGACACCCTCAGCAACCCACTTGTTAACGTGATCGACCATGCCGCGGGTAACCTTGGCGTAGTTGGCAATGTCAAGGTTGTAGTCGTTGATGTAGAGCTTGGCGTTGGGGTCGGCGGCGCGGGCAGCGCGGAAGGCAATTCGGACCATGTCCTCGCCGAGGACCTGGTAGACCTCGCTGTTGCGCATGCTTCCGTCCTCGGCGAAGACCTCGTTGACGACGTCCCAGTGGAGGATCTTGCCCTTGTAGCGGGTGACCATGGTCTTGACGTGGTTCTCAATGACCGCGGTCATGGTGGCGCGGTCCTTGATGTTCTTGACCCATTGAGGGAGCTGGGAGTACCACACGAGGGTGTGACCACGGATCTTCTTGCCGTTTGCGATGGCGAAGTCGACGACCTTGTCGGCGTTGCCAAAGGTGAACTGGTTACGAGAGGCTGAGCAAGTTAGTCTATTGTCCTGGGGATCTCTTGTTGTGGGTACTTACGCTCAATGGCATCCCACTTCATGGAGTTTTCGTGGGTGATCTGACCAAACTCCCTCTTGACGATGGTGGTGAGAGGGTTGTTGTTGAGGTGGTAGTGGTCGATCTCGGTACCGAAGTAGATCTTGCCCTTGGCGCGAATCTTGGCATCAAGACCAGTAGCAGCGTTGCCACCACCGTTGGAAGGAGGCTGCTCAGGCTCGGTAGGGGTAGGGGTGGTACCACCAGTGCCAGGAACACACTGGTAGTAGTAGTCGTTGATCTTCTCACACTTCAAGCCAGACTGGCAAGTCTTGGAACCAGTCCAATCTTGGCCACCACCTGAGCGTGTTAGTATTTAGTTGGTCTGGAAAGATGTTGGTACTTACACTGTCCCCAGATGGCGGACTGGGCCATGGCCAAAGGCGCGGCAGCGACAACGAGAGCGAGGAAGTGCATGATGACTGAGTCCCAAGTGAATTGATGCTTAGAGATGCTGAACAAGAAAACAATCCAAGTCAAGGAAGCTATCCAAGACTTATATAGCTAATAAACAGCGGTCTAAATGATCATCGCAAATCCGACTATAACTCAACATCCCAGTCTATAACGATAGGAGTTATTTACCCCGACCAATCGTGTCAAAAACATGTTCTACCGGCGACTTTGTTTCTGGGAGCCCTACGTGCGGAGAACCAAGTTCCGAACACCGCCCATTGAGGAAATGACGGAGCATCGCCAAGATGCACGCTGTAACCTCAAAGAGTAAGTGACATTTAAAATCTGAATTGCCCCCCGCAAATATGGGCCGTCAATCGGCTCACGCAGCGGATAATGTGAAATTCTCTACCGAAATGAGTCGTGATATTCCATTCCGGTGTGTTGTTCGTTGAACTAGTAATTCTCCATGGAATAGCCATCGTGGTGAAGCAGGGATCATGTTTACCCGATTGGAAGGGAAATACCCTTTCTACCCCGGATATTAACTAATCTTACAAACCTTTACAACTTTATTTGATCGAGACCGATCAAGGTTACATATCGTTTACGGGGTAAACAGTCCAGTGTCGGGTGGCGGTGGAGAATTGAAGTATGGCTGCTGAATATCACAACCTAGTCTATAACAGCCTGATCGAAAGATCTTAGCCGAGTGCGACCTTGAAATGAGACTTTTCACAGTGGCCTGATCAATAAACGATGGAGTTGTGATCATGAAAGAATTAAACGGGTGGCTCGACGATGGAAAGGGAGAGATATCCTGCTTAAGCCGACTTGTCAAGACCCTCCACAGGAAGACCGGTAGTTAGAGGTCAAGGAGCGGCGAGTTTCGAACTTTCCGGGAGAAGAACGAATGTTGGCGCATGTAATTGGACCCGGATAATTATCAACTGCCTTGTTAGTACAATCGCTGCACGAGGCCGTAGATCAACGCAGGTCCTGGTCAGATGCGCCAAGTCTTGCCTCATCCGACACACCAATATCTCCAACTTCGAAGCTTTAATTACCCTATTGGTAGATAGTATGGAGGCAAATATTGAATACGAAAGAAATTCATTCTCAAACTCCGATTGTTGGCAATTGACATTTCCGTATGTCTTTTGTAAGAATCCTCCCTCATTCGTGAGATCTCTGATTCAATACTACAACTCCAATGATACAACGGCTTTCTCGCCGGGTTTTGCCAGACAATTCTCTGATTGTATTGGAGCGCATCGACTTAGAGGATGTCAACCAATGACAAGCTGAAATAGCCTCTTGGCATTTGGGTAGTCAAGGCCTCATTTCGGAGAGACTCAAATTGGAAGCGGAAGGTCACATTCCCGTTATCTTATCAAGTAAGGACGACCACATGATCAATATGAGGGGCAAATGAATTATCCCAGACTTTGGAATCGTAACAGTATACTCATAATTATTTACCAAAACGCCTCATAGAGCCCTCATGTTAAGATACATTCCATTCTCAGGTTTAATCGTAATCACTCCCCTCGGCAATACAAGCTTGTCATCCATCGCAAGCGTCCACTCAAAAGCCTTGACCATATTCGCCAACAAACACCGCATCTCAGCCTTCGCAAAGCCCTGCCCGATACAACTTCTCGGTCCGTGCAAGAAGGTGAGGAAGTTGTAGTTACTGCTCGCTCCGCCATGCTGGTTCGGCTTTCCGTCGTCGTTTATCCACCGTTCGGGTCGGAAGTCTGCTGCGTCGGGGCCCCAGATGGAGGGAGCGCGGTTGATGTACCAGATTGATACGATGATGTCTGTGCCTTGGGGGATGAATTGGCTGCCGATGTGTGTGTCGCGGAGGGCTTGGCGCATTGTTAGGGGGACGGTTGGGTAGAGGCGGAGGGTTTCGTGCATTATGCCGTTTAGGTAGGGCATTTGTTCGAGGATGCTGGCTAGGTCGGGGGTGTTGCTGTCTACATCTGGGGGTAGGAAGGTTCTGACTTCTTCTCGTAGCTTGGTCTGGATGTCGGGGTGCTTGGTGAGTAGGTAGCATGCCCAGGTGAGTGCAGATGCTGTAGTCTCGTGCCTGTGAATGTCAGAATGGTGCCTCGTGATATGCCATGTGTGAACTTGCCCAGCTGCTAGGAAGGTCAGTAGCTGATCTTTCAGAGTCTCATCTGAGAAGTTGTTGGACTTGATAAGCAAGGACAATAGATCAAAGTGATCATCTCCCTTCTCGATGATAGCAGCCTTCTTCTCCTTGATCATTGGGTAGCATAGATTATTCAACGACCCAGTGAGATAGTTGAACAGATCATTCATCTTCCAGGGAATCAGTCGAATGATTGGTAGTCCCAACGCCAGAGACAGCATCGCAAAGACAAGCTTCTCCCGATCAGGTTCAAGAAGTTGCTCGTAGATATCCGCCAGCGGATCAACTCTCTTCTCGACAGTATCGAACTTGCGGCCCAGACCAGCAATACCAATAATGTCCAAAGTGACCTTGCTAGCCCAACCATTAAGCTCAACAACCGAAGATCTCGCCTCCGTAATATCTCGAGCGATCGCTTTGGTAAGAGTCTCGCTCTTGGCCCACATCATCGGATAAAGCTCCTTGATATGTCGAAAGTGGAACGCCGGTGTTGAGTTCTTTCGTAGGAATTTGTGCTGATCACCCTCCACTATGATGAGGCCATCTCCAAGGACATGGCGCAGGAAAGAGCTGATTCGTTTCGGCTTGGCGAAGTCGTAGCAGTTGTGTACCAGAAGATCTGCCAGTAGTTGCGGATTCATAAGGCATAGCTGATCGCGAAAGGAATTTAGCATGATGAGGTCATTTCCTGGGTACTCGTTGGCAAGATCTAGGAAGAGATCGCCTGATGGTCTTCCTTTGACGACGAGTGACTTGTGAGCGGCGCTAAGGTACGCCTGTCGGAGAATTTAGTAGATGTCTCACAGCGGGAGCAGCCACCGACGAAACTTACCTTTGGTCCAGGAATACGTCGCAGCGGGCTGAATAGCACTGGGTACAAGAATACCCAAAAGACGACGCCGAATGCATAATTGATGAGTAAGATGAATGCTACTACTGCCAAGTGACTTGAACTGCTGTAGTAATTCGGAAATAATTTGATAGCGAAGAACCCCTCGATACAGGCGGCGAGGGTAAGATTTGGAAAGGTCAAGATCTTTGACATGACAGCCATGATGGGCGTTGCTGTTGATGTTGATTCTGGAAGGTAGTCCCCGAAGATGATATCAATGGCCCGGTCGGTTATCTAAAATAGCAAACAATTTAGATTAGGCCGCAATAGTGCCATGTGAACGCTCACCATCTTCCCCAACCGAGCCCTTAGTACGCAGTTAGTAATTCGCAGGGTTCTTGGGTGTGAGGCCATCACCAAACCATAAGCAGCATGATCGACAGTGCAAGGTCAACCCGATCGGGTTTAGTATGCGAGGTGAGGGGCATCGATTTTGAAGGGTTTAGTTTACGAACATGGGCACGTGTTCAGCTCGCATGTTAAACTCTTTCATGATGTTTCTTCTTTTCTCTGTTGTTTTCACATGTGCTGAATGAGTTTATGTTCGGCTTGTGAAGATGGGCCTTTTTCGCAACCTATTCCGAAACAAGATGTTGTGAACAATTCATCTCAACAATTGACGATGAGCGAAGAAATTTCAACTTGTCAACTACAAGGTCACGGACTTAAGAAAAAGGCATGAATCGTACCAAACGCCCGAGCATTTTGACAATGCACCATTTCGACTGATCTGCAACCCTTTCAACTTCTCATCACGATGGCTCCAACCGTCATTGCTGGCCTCATCCTCGGCTGTGCCCTCCTTGGAGGCTACACCAGTATGTTCACGTCACATCAACACGGCTTTTTCGATGCGATACGTGTTTGCAATACCGGTGCAAAGTCATGTGTTCTGGACATGACAGACTCGGTGTCGAGACGCATCACAGGTTTTGAGCAAGTCGACGCAATGATCAATCTTCTTCTTGAATTCTTCTCTCAAGGACTGAGAAAGAGTCCTGATACTGAAGGTATGGATCTTGAGGCGTTGGTCGCTTTTGTGTATCTTGCTGCCCAATTTGGCGGTGCTTGGTATCTGATCGCTCTGGAAGGGTTGAGAGTTGGGAACAAAGGAACGATACTGAGTTGGTAAGTTTCTTGTTCTAATACTAAAGTCCTTTGTGATACTGACTCGTGTTCTAGGACGGGAACCTTCGGCATAGTGTTCCAAGCAGTTACAATCACCATCATCGCACCGATTTACCTTACTCTCCAACTCCTACTCTCCCCTTCGAACCCGCGCCAAGCACACTTACTCGTCGATCCGGCCGATCTCAACTTCCTACCCGTTGCGACGATTATATCCTACGTTCTTCCTACCATTGGTCTTTGCCTGCCGCTGGTATTCGACATTTCGAGAGAGGCAAAGTTCATCGCGGTTGCGCTGTGGCAGCCTTTTCCGTTGCATCAATCAGCACTGCAGAGTCTATGGCAACTATTGAACCGGGACGAGAACAACAATAAACATGCCATTCTGAGGCAAACCAAAGCTCTGGATCGGGCGTACTCGTTCATTGCTGGATTAACAGTGAGCGTCCACTTCCTTGTGATTGGAACCATTGCTGCGTCTTGGTTGGGTCTTGTGCAGCCTGTGTCAGGACATCATATCCTCGCCCTGACTTCGATTGCAGATCCACCAACGATGGCTCTCTTTGACCCGCCTCTTTCAGCAATGGATTCAAGAGAAACTGTGGTCTCATTCTTGCGATGGGATGTTTATTGCACGTGTCTCTCTATGATCATCTGGTCTGGCTATCAGCTATATGCGGTGCAGAGAGCGCCCAGTGCTGTTGGTATAGTTGTCAAGGCGACCATATTGGCATTGGTTGGAGGCCCGATCCTCCCGGCGTTGATGTTGCTTTGGGAGAGGGACAGTATTGTGATGAGCAGGACGGAAGTTACTACAGCGAAGAAGCACAAGTGAGGACCTGACAAGGCCGAGATGAGTGAACAATAATTGCGAATAATTATACTAAGTACTAGACCAGATAGCTACAATACACAACATCAAGGAGAAAGCAAGGCCGCATCCTTAAAAACACCAAGACTATCCTGTCTACAGTCCAACAACCTACTCTCCAACATCCTAGGCGAAGCCTTCCAAAACACATTACTCTGCTCCTCACTAGCATCAGCAGCCAACCATCCAACGGCAGACCTGATCCCAATAGCAGAGTTCAGTCTAGTCAATATAATATCTGCCCGTTCCCCCTGCGCAGGCGTAGTGTAAACACAATGCGTAACAAGCCTAATCGAGTGCACTATCATAATAGCAGCGGCGCCATCGTACATCATGCTCGACGGCATACCGCTGGAGTCAATGTCACCGAGTGCGTAGGGTACGCAGAAGAGCATGTCGTCGACACATTTACGCACGTCTGATTCCAGCACGGGAACGCATTGCGCCCACATGGCTTGGTAGTTACTATACTCATCTTCCACGATCTGGAGGGTCGTTTGATACAGGAGCATACTCTGCAGCAAGATCAGACGCGCCGAGCGCACCAGGATCATGATGCAAGCAGTCTCAGCGTCGTAGTGCATTTTACCAGCGCCCATTTCTCCGAGGGTGGTAGGGACACCGCGGCCTTCGAAGGTCATTTGCCAGTATGTCGCTGCTTCACAGTCCCAGGCGTTGAAGCCGTCTAACATGTCGAAGCATTCTTGTAAAAGAAGACGTTCTTGGTCGGCGTCGCTGCTAGTTTCAGAGGTGGCAGAGGGACTGCCGGCTTGTTGGAAGATGTCGGATTGGATGAATTGGAAGAGACGGTGGCGGAGGGATAGGGTCTTGGACATCATTGCTAGAGCGCGGAGGAGGGGATCGAAGATGCCTATTACGGTGGCGATGGCGCCGGGGTCGGTGTATGTATCGTCGCCGTGGAGGAATGAGTAGATTTGCTGGAGCTTGTTAGTGTATAACGAGCCCTGGAGGTTCGGAATACTTACCAGTCGCAGAAGAGCAAGAAGGAACAGCTCGGCTCCCCGTCTCGTACCAATTTGACTTGGTCCCCTTCTCTCCAAGAGATAGAACAAACCCGAAGCATGCTCATTCGGATCACCCAAACCCTCACCACTAAAGTCCTGCTCAAGTCAGCCTCATCAACCCTCTACCGCAAAGAGTCAACTTACCTTGTACGTGCAAAGCAGCAAGATGGTTGCAATAACACTATCATCAAGCGCCTGATCATCAGACTGTATGCTCTGTTGCAAACCCTTAATCACCCTCCCATAGTTCCTCAACGAGCTCGTCCTGAGCTCCTCAGTACCCAAGTGATTATACGTAGCTAATTGAGCCACGCTCAACGTCGCGGTCTCTACTAACCCGCCATCTTTGTGATGGTCAAAGAAGCTCGGGAGAAAGCTGAAGTGTCCTGGGAAACCGTCGCCTTCGTCGGGTGAGACGAAGCGACGCACGAAATAGCATAGTGACATGTCATCGTAGGACTGCGTAGGTTGTTTGATGACGGCTAGAGACTTTCGGCGCGTTGATGGTTCGGGGAGTCGCTTTGTTGTTTTCGGTGGCGTTTTCTCTTTGGGCTTGGGCGGACTTGTTGTAACGGTTATTGCCTTCGTGGTCTCAACGGGCGCTGTCGTCGCAGGAACAGTCGGTGACTTCGGCTTCTGCCCTGAATGTCGAAAGTGAAACTCGTCGGTATATCCAAGGCAAGGTTTGCCATAATTGTAGCATCGTCGACACGTGGGTTTCCCCTCATCACACTATCATCATGATCAGCTATCCCTCTGGCACGAATAGCTTCATTCATCACATACCTTGACCTTGCGCTGTCGACAGCGCAGACATCCCGAACTAAATCTTCCAGGAAACACCATGATCAATAGTTTGTGATAAAATGTCTCAAGAGCTCGGGCAGCTGGGCGGTTTGAGTTGGGCAAGAGAAGAGATGGGGAAAGTGAAGCGAACCGGACAGTGTGAGCACGGACTATCATTGCGTTAGTACCAGGACATGGGTTGTGCGGAAACAGGGTTGTTGACAGAGGAGCAGCAGGGGTTGCGAGAGTCTGGATGGGGCCTCAACTACCGGGGAGTGGAGAGAAGAGGGAAGATCTGCATTTTAGCTCGTTGTGGTCAAGCTTGCGATAAGACACTCTTTCTGGTTCCTGTTTGACACGAGCGTCAACCTCGGCTTCAGCATCTTGATCGACTCCGCGGATTGCCGGGAGATCTGGGGATAGACTTTGGGACTTTGATATGGCGTGAGGGTTTGTATAAGACGGTTCGGCAGTCGCTGATGACTGACATTCTGAAACGATGAGATCATGAAATTAGCCTTCCACCATTGAACAGTCTGTTTTTTTGCATACGCCACGCAATTTCACTTACCATGTCGTCTCTACTTTACCACCGAGCTTTGAACTACATTCAGAGTCTCAATGACTTTCTTCTGTCGCCAATGCTATCATGCCCATTACTCCTTACCTCAATCTATGCCCCAACCCTGACCAAGGATGTTCTGTCTTCGGTTCTTTCTCATGTCCCTCCTGAGATGTCACCTACCCTAAACCTCCAAACCGTCAACAAGGTTCTCCTCATCTGGACTAGCCTCTCCATCCTCCGGACCATCAACCGGATCCTCAATATGATGGCTCACAACTCTTGGCGCCTTAGCGCCGCGTCCAACTGGTCCTGGACTAATGAAATCGCCGTCGTCACCGGCGGTTCTAGCGGGATAGGCTTCAGCATCGTCCAGCGACTAACCGGGATGGGTATACAGGTCGCAGTCCTGGACGTCCAGGATCTACCAAAGGAACTGCAGACCAATGAGCGTGTCAGGTTTTACCGTTGCGATGTCACTACCGTGGAGTCTGTGGCTGAAGCTGCGGATGCTGTTAGGCGCGAGCTTGGACATCCTACCATTTTGATCAATAATGCTGGCATCACATCTCCGATGCCCATTCTTAAAATGTCCGAGTCTTTTCTGCGCAAGATTATGGGGGTTAATCTCATGTCACTTTGGTTCACCACGCAACAATTCCTCCCGCGGATGATCCAGCTTAACAAAGGCCACATCATCACCGTTGCGAGCATCGCGTCTTTTGTGGCGTTGGCTACAGGCGCTGATTACTCTGCCACCAAAGCCGGCGCGCTTTCTTTCCACGAGTCACTGGCCAGCGAGATCAAACATTTCTACAAAGCGCCCAATGTTCTGACGACGGTTGTTCATCCCAACTTTGTCAGAACACCTCTTGTTGAGGGCTTCGTGGATCGTTTGGAGCGTGGTGGAGTTCGACTCTTGACGCCTGATGATATTGCGAAGGAGGTTGTCGCACAGATTAAACGTAGACGTGGTGGTCAACTTATTGTTCCCAAGTCGGCTTCTGCTGTTTCGGGGATTAGAGGTTGGCCTACTTGGTTGCAAGAGATTTTGAGGGATATGATTGGCAAAGTACCCCAGTAGTAGAGTCCAGAATAGTGACAGTGAGAGAAGCAGATAGCATGAATTTACAATGTGAAAATCTGAAGCAACGACCTAATTGTTCAGGAATTTAGTGACTTATTCGAGGCCGAGACCGGATTCTAGTGCCAAATTTCTCACCGAACACATAAAGATCGCCTCCCCTCCCTGCATAAACATTGCTTTGTTCTCAACCTCTCCTCACCAATTTCTCACAGAGCATCCAGGCTGCATCACAAACTCAACACCGCCAACATGGCCATCGGAAGCTGGCTAAAACTCATTTTCACCTGGGTCTATGCCGCAATAATCTCACCATGGCTCGTTACCGACTTCACTATCGACATAATTCTCTACCTTATCCCATGGTTCCGACCCTCGCCACAATGGTCGCTCAACCAAGCCGCCCGCGTTCGCCTCGTCCGACTCGCTCTTCTGTACTGGTCCCTCGTCAAAGCCGGCGACAAGTTGCGACTTGACCAAAAGCGAGAAAAGAACCGATTCGAAGTCGTTGCGCCGAGATCGCCAAAGCTCTACAGAGGAATCCTTTCGGATCTTGCAGTCCTGCCAACCAAGATCGGAATGACTTGGACGCCAGCACGACCGCCACCTGCTGGACTGGTTCATCCTGGGATGACTGTGGCTCTGCACTTTCATGGAGGAGGCTACGTGATTGGAAACGGTCGTGATGAAGATACTGGATACTTGGCGAGAACTCTTGTGAAGCACATGGGCTGCACACATGTATGCACACCGCAGTATCGACTTTCCAGCAGCGCCAACGGCCAGTTCCCAGCTCCTCTTCAAGATGCACTTACGGCGTATCTTGATTTGATTAAGGCCAAGGGCATTCCTGCAAGCCAGATCATTCTGTCAGGTGACTCAGCAGGAGCGAACCTGGCTCTGGCCTTGGTACGATACATTCACGAGTACGGACAAGCCGACGACATCCCCTTCCCTCGAGCCATGGCCCTCTGGTCGCCTTGGGTTGACATCGCAGGCGCTTTGGAACAGGACATCAAGTTATCACCACACTGCAAATCAGACTACCTCAACATCCTCTTCGCCCGCTGGGGCGCATCCACAATCTCAGGCTTTGGCGCAACGGACCCCGCGGGCCCATACCTCTCACCCCTCCGAAACCCATTCAAGCTGCAACAGTCAATGCCGGTATACATCAATGCAGGTGGAGCCGAAGTGCTGTACCATGACATCGAGAACTTCTGCCAACGGTACAAGAAGGCTGGTTGGAATGTACACCTGGACGTATCGGAAGGGTGTCCTCATGACATTATCTTGTTAGGTGACTTCATTGGATTTGGTGCCGAGGCAGAGAAAGCTGCTGGGGAAGCTAGAAAGTTCTTGAATGTGAATGCGGGGTTGAAGCTGAAGAGCTATGCCCCGCGGAAGTTGTGATGTATCACAAGGTAGAGCTTAGATCCTCAACAAAGATAGTCCTATAGCTTTCACATGTTAACAATTGACTTGTCAACTACCCCTCCCGTCGCGTGGTCATGCATCTGAGTGACATACTACAACAGCAAGATCCACGGCTAGACTCGCAAACATAGTTGATGCAACCTCTTCGGAAAGGATTGTCGGAGAATACCCCGCAATGTTTTGTTCACGTTGTCAGTCTTCTCTTTGCAGTTTAGCTTGCGATTGCGGTCTCCTTTCCGCATGGGCCAACAACGTCATGGCCCGAGCAAGGGTTGCAACGACGATCGTTGCCGCGGACCCCGAGATTCGGAAGCTAACCTTTATTCTACGGAGTAGTGGTATGATGCGAGTTGGGCTGAAAGATAGCCGAGGCCTGCTCATCTCCTTGAGATTTGAAGTTATCACAGAATTGTGCACTTATACTACTTGGCAACACCAATAGTTTGTCTCAACTCAACCTACATACTTTGACTGAACCAAGTTTTCATCATGGCACATCAAACAGACGATAGCAAATCTTTCGACGTTATCATCATCGGCGCTGGAATCTCCGGCATAAACGCAGCATACCGTCTCCAAACAGAAGGTCCAGCAAACCTCACCTACGCCATCCTTGAAAGTCGTGATAGCATCGGCGGGACTTGGGATTTGTTCAAGTACCCTGGCATCCGATCAGACTCTGACATCTTCACTTTCGGCTTCTCATGGAGTCCATGGAAACACAAGGAATCGTTGGCGCCTGGTGATAAGATCAAAGACTACATGATCGAATCAGCACGCTCAACTGGCATTGATCACCATATTTGTTATAACCATTCAGTCAAGGAGGCCAATTGGTCTTCTCAAGACAAGAAATGGAATCTTCAAGTGTTTCGGAATGGTGATGAGAAGCCTGTTACTTTTCAAGCGAGGTTCATGCTTCTTGGGACGGGGTATTACGACTATCAGACGCCACTGCAGACTGTCATCCCCGGACTTGACAAGTTCCAAGGCAAAGTCATCCACCCTCAGTTCTGGCCGGAAGACTACGACTATACCAACAAAGAAGTAGTCATCATCGGAAGCGGCGCCACAGCAATCACCATCGTCCCCTCCATGGCCGACAAAGCCAAACGCGTCACAATGCTCCAAAGAAGTCCAGGCTACATCTTCCCCGTCCCATCAACCAGCTTCTTCACACGTCTTCTCTTCACCATTCTTCCTGCCAGTCTAGCCCTCTTCATCAACCGCCTCTTATGGCTCGTCAGAACATACATCACCAACGCCTTCTGCAAATCCTGTCCTGGATTAGCCAAGAGGATCATCAAGCATGTGACCGTCAAGCAGCTCCCTCCTGATGTCAGCTGGGATCCTCACTTCAAACCGCGCTATAATCCCTGGGAACAACGTCTTTGTGCTTGTTTGAATGGTGACTTCTTTTCTGCGCTGCGATCTGGCAAGGCAGATGTTGTAACGGACAAGATCAAGACGGTCACCGAGAAGACCATCGAACTTGAATCCGGAGCGACACTTCATCCTGACCTCATCGTCACGGCTACCGGTCTTAAGCTCCGCTTCGGCGGCGGTATCAAATTCAGCGTTGATGGTAACACTATCAACGTAGCAGACAAGTACGCCTGGAAATCCGCGATGCTCCAAGACGTACCAAACTTGGTCTTCGTCTTTGGCTACGAGAACGCATCTTGGACTTTGGGTGCAGATGTCAGCGCTAGACTGTTCGTGCGCGTTCTGCAGAAGATGGAGGAGAAGAAAGCTGTTGCTGTCGTGCCGAAACTGACTTCGCCGGACAGTATGCCTGTCAAGCAAGTGATGAGTCTTTCTTCGACGTATCTGAAGAATCTCAGTTCTGTGTTTCCCAAGGGAGGTACGGGTCCTTGGAGTCCCAAAAGCCACTACTTTTCTGATATGGCGGGGGCGAGATGGGGAGATATTGCTACGGACTTGGAGTATATTTCGTGAGGTGGTCTCGATGTATGGCAATGGGCTTCAGTGGTTCGTTTGGCTTGGTTGAAATGTTTATGGCGGTGATATGTAGTAATTCTAACTTTGTTGTATTCGTGTCATATTGAAACATCGGTGAAACGACGTGACAAAGCATCTTCAGCAGTTACCCAAGCGCCATTGCTATTGCTTTGCGATTCCTCATCCCATACGAGCTTCTTCTCGATGTTAACATTTATATAACACGAAGCATCTCTAAAAACACCTTGGCGTACCCGAAACACTAGACACAAATCATGCGACAGCGGTATTGTCGTACAAGCTCTGCTGATGTCGAAATCGACAAAGTCAGGCTTGACTGCTTCCGGGGTTTGAATCCACTGATCTACCTGGTTTCCCACTAAACACTTTATTTCCCTTTTTTTGCTATTTAAGACAGTTGTGACACTGATGAGGAATGGTGGTAGTTGTGCCCCTGGTCTTCTGCCTCGGAAGATGACAAGCACTGTTGGTACAGTCCCTATTGAGCTGTTGAATCTCTCTAGAACATGGGCATGCGCTCGAGACTCTGGTAATGGAAGCACCATGTCTTCTGGATAATCGCTGCAGAGAGTATAGTCGGCGTGTTCAAGAGGTAGTGAACGAAATTTGAAGGTTGGGGATCCTGTTGATGACGTTTGAGAAGAGGGATATGACATTTCCAATGGGACGTATGCTTTGATGAGTATAGTCTCGGGCGGATCAGCCGGTGGCCCTTTTATGCTATTTTCAGAGTCGAACTGTCTCAATCTATAGACAGACTCGTTTTCTGCCTTCTCATCGTCATCTTTCAGACATAGACGTAGCGGCATTAAGCGAACCCTGAACCATCGGCACCTATACGCATGCTCTACCCTCTGGTATCCCACGGACGATAGTTTCTTGATCGGTATCGCGATGTAACCATCTTTGTTCCAGCATCGTAGTATGGCAAGCAAACACATGACTTTCATCCCTTTGGAGTCTTGTCGAGCCGGAGTGATGACAAGGCCGTGGTCAACAGCCTTTACTGGGTGGACATTCTTGGAGAATCGGACTGTCCCAACGACGTCGACTTTGTCGATTCTACAGGGAATGTCTTTTGGGTTGATTGGCAGTGGACATAGCCTGACCAGCGTTGCTGAAAGACTGATATTCTGCTTCACTATGTCGTAGGGTGAGTGGCTCCCAGGAAAGTCCTTTGGGGCCATGATATCGTGAGAGTCCCTGAAGCAAAGGACTGATGGCGCCAGCAAGCCAAGGAAACGAAAGCCCCGTGATGAAGCTCCTTCACTCGCAGTATAGCCTTGATCTTCTAGAGGTTCCGTGGACCATGCGAATAACGAGTCATCGTTAGAGAGCTTCATAATCTCCATTTGAAGTCGATAAAAAGCTTTCTGGCCTTCGCCATATATGAGAGGCATATTGACGTCGAAGAGACCTAAAAGAGAATAGGCCTGGTCTTCGAGTCTCGTGGTCTGTCGCATCGAGGCCCACGACATGATCATAGCAACACTGACATGTGCCCACGTATGCTTTCGCAAAGTAGTCACATCAATCTTCGTAACCGCCGATATCGTCGAACTCAAGCTAGCTTTTGTACCGATTTCTTGCCAGTCATCTGCACAGAATATTACTTCACGCGGCGCAAGTAGCTCCTGTAGCGTCCAACCACGAGTGAACCACCGACTCCGACGAAAAGCAGAATCCTGAGACACAGGATTTTCCGTACTGGGTACATCTCCCAGATAAACATAACATGCCGCAGAGTCACGATACCACTGAAACATGGAGTTGATAGCTTCTGACAGTTCTGCACTTGACGTTTTGTCTATACAGCATGTGTCTATCCAGGCATAATCAAATCCCTCATTTCTAGCTTTCGCGCAAAAGTCGATGATTTTTCGATATCCTTTTGAGTTTTCTGATAGAGGTAATAGGCCTGTCATCTGTTGGTAAGAGACTTCCTCGTTTGTCCATACATGTGAGAGGATGGCGTATGTTGGGAGTCCTCGACCTAGGTCTCCGACGAAGGATTCGAGCTCGAGGGACTCGACATTGATGAGGCGCATGGTACAGGTGGGACCGGAGATCCAAGGTTTTCCGGTATCAGATCGGTAAGTCCATTGATTTTTCAATGAGTCATGAGCGAGATATCGTGAGTGTTGTAAAAATGCCAAGGTCAGTATTTGTGAAGCATCGTCTTGATGTGGGCTTATGCAAGGAACTAAAATCTTACCGACACGTGATTGGCCAAACGCAGCACCATCGAATTGAGATCTCTGGCTAATCCCCACCCATGAGCTCGAATTTATGATATCTGATGAATTATTCATAGGTTTCGAGTTTTTTGCTCTATATTCCTCAAGCTTCGTGCAGATGACATGTGTCTCGGAGTTTGGAGTTAAGACTGCCGTTCAACTGCGGCACCTTGGAAAATAATGACGAGCGACACCAAGACCCCATTATTCACTGTAACTAGTTGCACTGCCTCAATCTAGGATAGTGATGAAACCCGTCAGTTTGTAGAACAATATCACTAGGCTTCTAATCTGGGAAGCATCAAATTAGACAGCTTCTAATCCAAATTGCCTATTACGGATAGGGCTGAGAGGATCGCGCTTCGCCATCTTACTTCTCATGTCGGCGATGTCGCTTATACCCGTCGTCAGCTTACGTGAGAGTATAACCTGGTATGCAGCTCGGCTACCCATGTGTCACGACTTTACGTATGGACTTTGATTGGCCGTCTTGATCAATACTGGAACACGAAACGACAGTCGGTCGGTGTTGACTATTGCTTTCCGGAATATCGGCAGATATCGAAGTGGACATGCGGATCAAGCGGGATACAGAACTCTATTTTGTTTATGCCAAGCAAATCGCATGACTTCCGTTTCTTAGCCATCCTTCCGGTATCATTGAGGCTCGATGTAGGTTGCAATAGCCTTGCCGCTTATCCGCAGGAGAAGTTATATAAGAGATCATTCATCGCTGGTAGAGAACGTGCCACTACTTCACTTGCACATCACTTCCATCTTTCTTCAATCTCACATCATGATGTATCTAAACCTTCTTTTTCTCGCGTTCACCTGCGCTCAGGCGTACCCCAAGCCTGGAAACTCTCCACGAGCATTGTATTTTCTAGACAGCGACCCTCACGGGGCCTCGGTTGTGTCGTTTCCCATGTCCGCAGATGGTTCTCTGGGCAAGCCCCTCAGGACTTCGACAGACGGAGAAGGCCTCATCGGCGTCAATGTCAACGGTTCCGTCGCAGTTGGTAAGTACCGAAAGCCTAACAAGTAGCCGCATCTCTGATCAGTCCTCAGACCCATTGTTTTCTCAAGACTCCATCATTGCCGATGGAAACCTTCTCTTCACAGTCAACGCCGGCTCCAACACTTTAGCCACCTTCCACATCCCAAAGGACGACCCAGCCCACCCCATCCTAATCGGCAAGCCAGTTGACACTGTTGGCACTACCCCCAACACAGTTGCCTACTCCCGCAAGCACAACATAGCTTGCGTCGCAAACACGGGCACCAAGCCTGGAGTCCAATGCTTCAGTGTATCCAGCTCTCACGTCATCAAGCCAGTCGGCGGTCTTAGACCCCTTCCGATCCTCGATCAGACGAACCCAATCACTGGAGTGCCCAATACTGCTTCGGACATTCTCTTCAATCCTTCTGAGACAGCTCTCTTCGTTGCTATCAAGGGCGATGGTATGGCTTCCGGCTACATCTACGCGTACAAGATTGAGAACGGTGCTGTTAGCGAAGAAGCTGTCGAGTCGAGACCTGAGAACCTCCCACTTCCTTTTGCTATTAGTTTCGTGGATGATCACTCTGCTCTTGTTGCCACGCCCGCTTACGGTGCTGCGTTTGTATCTATCGCCGAGGATCTCGGTGTTACCACCGACACTATCGTCAACGTCACTGGTCAGATAGCGACTTGCTGGACTGCTAAGTCTACCGACACTGGATCTATCTACCTACTCGACGCGGGTGTACCGGATGTCTATGCGGTCAATACTGAGACCAAGTCCCTGAGCCCTACCCTTCCTGGCTTTGAGCAAGGCATGGGCAATTTTGATGGTACTATTGTGGGATCTAAGCTGTACGCACTTCAGGCTGCTCCCGCTGTTGCAATTTTGGACCTTGAAGATCCTTCTTGTGGTCCGGAGGTTGTTGATTTGAAGGGATTTGGTGACCGTTCCTCTTGGACTGGTATGGCTGCATACCCTTGAGATATAAGTCGCTATTGGGTTACGGGTAGGACATTAACTAGAAACATTTCTTCTATTCCCTCTTATGGTGCTTGGTAGATTTAGTCATTTGAGCTGACTTCGAATCGGTCGAGAAATATATAGCACGTTTACAATTTAGCCAAAGCGGAATACTTTTATCTCGCCCCCCTTGTTCACATTCTCTCACTCATCGCCGCTTATCTGTAGATAAGATCCATCCATTGGTAACGTCCGTAAGCACATCTCCACACCAAAACACCCCAGATTTCCTCATTCGGAAGAATAAAGCGAGATGACCTCCAATGAGAAATTCCTTCTGCCTAATACTACCAGAACATCTTTATAAGAACAACCCAGCGGAAGCAGTCAATCCTCTTCAATTGTCACAAAGTTCAAGCCTCAATGCCTGGTGTACCAAAGGTAGAAAGGTGCCAAGGATGCAAGCGGAGAAGAGTCAAGGTAAGCCGCTGACATCATACCCTGTTCTTGTGCTGATACCAGAAGTGCGATCTGAATTGGCCCACTTGCACGCCTTGCAAGAGGTTGAAACTTGTTTGTTCGGGGCCTTCGAGTTTGCATAAGTTTATTGTCAATGGATCTCACTCTACTCAGTCTGAGGAAGCTTCGTCTTCATCAGCCAGTGCGAGCGTGACAGCGACGGATGCTACAGGGCCGTGGCTTAAGATCCGCAACTACAAGCCCAAAGAAACGAACACCACCGGTGAAGATGCACCTGGGTATGGTTTCTTCCGTCTCTCGCGGCAAGTTTCGTTAACGCCCACCGAGCGCCTCTCATCCTATCTCATCACCCAATCATCTAAATCCCCAGACTTGATCGTCAATCTAGCATATCTCAAACATCTTCCCAGACGCCTGAGCGAAAGTCCAGTCTTGGCAAGCTGTCTCAATGTCTTTTGCAATTGTTGGTCAAATTTTCAACGCGGTCTTCCTCCAGCGCAGCTCATCGACGCGCGACTATATGGGTTAGCTTTAAGAAGCTTACATGCTGCACTGAATGGACCGGCACAGCTTCGTGTTGAGACATTGACTGCGATGACGCTTTTGCAAAGAATTGAGGTGTTGTTTGACGTGGAGAGAGGGAATCATCAGACTATCCATTCGGGGGGGATGATTCCGCTCATGATTAAGAAGGGACCGCCAAGTTTGGGTGATCCGCTTGATATGCACTTGGCGCACGAAGTGCAAACCACGTTGGTAGGTCTCGGAGTCTGGAAACTGCTGAGAGACCTTTTTACTGACATGACCGAAGGCTGTGCATTGGCTTGTCCATCGTGGTGATAACTTCATGTTGCGCTCGCCGTGGATCGAACGACTACAAGAAGGGGCCGAGAGGCTGGGCCTTGAAGACAACAACTCCGATCTCAACCTTTCCTCATTCGTCGTAGATGTCGCCATTGGTCGATGGCCCGAGTTTCTCCATGAGATGAACGACATTCACACTAACGATGACCCCATCGCAGCTCAAGGCCATGCAAAAAGTCTCCAAGCACGACTCAAGCATCACTTCGATCAAGTCTACAGATTAACAGCGCCAGTTTTGAAAAAGGCAGCAGAGCAACGACTCATACGAGACATCCCAGTCGGCGACACCCCCAACGGCTTTGCATACGAATTCGTCACCTTCAAAGCCTTCGACCTATCTTTCTCATACTACACAGTATGCCTGATCCTCAAACTCATGATCCACAGTCTAAACGTCTTCCAAAACATCCAAGACGAAACAGTCTGGTCTGAGTACTGTCTGTACAGCTCACAAATGACAAAGTACATACCCTATCTTCGTAATCAAGGCCAACTTGGCGCTCTGCTATACATTTCGTCATTTTGTCTTGCTTTTGAAGGGGCTACCGAAACAGAGCGGGTATACATGCGACAGTTTATTCTTTGGACAGATGATTATAGGCAGAGGTTTCCACGTGGGGAACAGGAGGCTGACGATTACTTCATCTATGTTTCGAAGGCCTTGACTGGTCGTCAGAACTTTGTTTTGACTCCTAGAAAGGATTTGCATGAATAGATGGATGCTGATAAACATTTTCGGTCGAGGTGGGATATCTACATCCCACTTAGTTCCGATGTTGTAGGGTAGGCCTTAATTGAACTGCCGTTTGTGATAACCGCCAATGCTACATCGTGTATGCTGGTTGCTTAAGAGTTTGGCGGGCTTCCCGATCGTAGATTTTCTCCGATATTTATCACGTATTCCTCGTATGAAGGCCTAACGCCTCAATCATGAACTTTATCGCCTTCCCAACTTAGTAACTGGGAAGATCACTCATCTCATCCCACTCGGGTAATTGCCAACACCGACAAATTGCATACGAAGCAGGGTGAGCATACGATCGAACAACCCTGAGCCAATTGCCTTTAGCGTGGTGAAACGGAATAATAATGCACGTTCCGCGGAAGACGGATATCGAGACAGATTTGGTCAATGGAAGCACCTGACGATGAGTTCCCCGACAATGACATGCAGCGCCCTTTCTTTTTTCCCCAACGGTCAAGAGTTTCAGATTTAAGACCTGGAACCACCAACGTAATCAAAAGCCAGGTACTAATCAAAGCTCATTGCTTTTGCTACAACGTTGGTCCAGGCTTTTGCAATCCGAAAATTGCTTCTCTCCTTAGTGACATCCTCGGCCGTTATGACCAAGGGTTCACCGTTTCAGAACGGTGGATAAACTCGTGTAAGGCTACTTCTACCAACCACTAACAGACCGCGGAGCACGCCGTCTCCTTGCTGTGGACGATACTCCACAGTCACCGTAGCATTGCAGTGTCAAGTCAACAAGGGGACCCTGTTAGAAAAGAAGGGATGCCAAGCTTTAGCTTGAAGAAATGTGAGGGAAAAAACCAGGTTTTAGACGAACGGCCCTTACAGAAAGAAAGTTTCGGTTAATTATCCAGAGAAGGAGCAACATTGTCGATCCCCGTCAAGAAGGAAAAATTCCCTTCAAACTCAATCTTTGTGCAAAAAACTCAATCGTAAAGACGCACGGGAGCGGAAAGTGAATATGGACACTAGGGAGATTAGCGTGATAATATTAATAGAATAACATCCGGGAAAAGGACCGCTGGAAAAATGATGCCCGAAATTGAATCGTGAGTAAGAATAATCGTGTTTGCATATGGGGTATTGCTTTTTCAATGCTACATCAACGGACTACGCTATTCTGTATGTATACTATTCTGGATTAAGAGTGCTTGAATGTAGGTGCCCTCTTCTGGAGGAACGACTGGATACCCTCCTGGAAATCATTCAGGCCAAAAGTAGAGTAGTAAAGCGCCTTCTCATGGGTCATCCCAGCACTAAGCGTACTGTTTTCCACTGAATACGAGTTAGTGCCGGTGGATCACCAGCAGATAAGATAACATCTGAGACATACCTGTCAAGACAGCTTGCTTAGCCGTTTTGATAACCGGGCCCGAGAGTCTAGCGATCTTTTCAGCTAGAGCAGTAGCGGCAGGCAAAACCTCTGCCTTGGGGAACACCTTGGTGACAACTCCAAGACGCTCAAACTCTGCGCCACTGGCAGGTTCGCCTGTCAATACGAATTCCATTGCCTTGATGTCACATGTCAGTTATAATTCATGCAAGGTGGCCTGAGATTGCGTAGTAGAACTAACCTTGTGCTTGCCCAGGGCACGTGCCAGACGCTGTGTACCCCCAGCTCCAGGGATCGTTCCAATCTTGACCTCGGGGAGACCAAACATGGCATCTTCGGCGGCGTAGATGATGTCGCACTGCAGTGTGAAATGAGCTTAACTGCTACACATATATGTGATATACCGGGACTTACAGCAAGAGAAATCTCAAATCCACCACCCAACTAAACACATCATTAGCATTAAGATGATCTGAGCGACAATCTACTCACAGCATAGCCTACAACGGCAGCAATGATCGGCTTGGTGAACCGATCAAGCGCATCCGTCAAATCCTTGAGAAAGGCGATCTGGTGTGCCTTGGAAGTAGATAGCTCAACCAGCTCGTTCAGATCCATCCCCGCTACACCATCGTTAATCACTGGTGGAACAAGACACGGCACTGATCGTCAGGAACTTACCGCAGAAATGGCCCTCTGGTCCACCAGTCAGAACAACGGCGCGCACTGTCTCCACCGAGTCGAGGTAGGCCAAAGTAGCCACGATCTCGTCAATGGTCTTCTGAGCAAAGGCATTGCGCTTCGCAGGTCTGTTGAACTGGATGGTTGCAACGCCCGTCTCTTCGGCGATGGAGAGCTTGAGGTCTGTGAGATTGTCCATTGTGACGGATATTCTTGGCGTAGGTAGTTAAGAGTTGAGAAAAAGAAAAGATGATGATGCAAAACTGTTTCTGTGTCCAAAGATCAGGTTTATGTTCAACTCTGACGACCATGCAATAGACCTGGTCCCTACGATACCTACTCGTATAAAAAGTAAAGACTCGAGTTTCGACCAAGTGGACATGTCACAGGTCCCGGGACGGTCGTTTCGGCAATTGGAGTAAGCGAGTCCGTAGATCCCTTCTGTCAACGGTTTTGTATACCCGTTTAGGTTGATGACAACTCTCTGAGTAATGTCAGTGCGTTTCTCACAAAAACGGAAGTTCGTCTTGACAGCTACCAGCTTTTGCGAATAAACCCTTGTCAAGCAACCGTTTCAGGGACCCCCTGCAGTCCCCCCCCACTCCGAACGGTACGCTAAACGTCAACTGCATTTACTCCGTTTCGTTTTGGGACATGACAACAATAACGGTCCCTGAAAATCTTACTGGGCAATCAGTTTCCAAGGCCCATCTAATGCGATCAAGCTCTCAAGTTCCAGCTCCGGTCTTGGCGAGTTGCTTTTCCACGGAGGTCTACTGTCCATGTTCCAAAAGATCTAACTACTGCAACCTTATCCTGCGGAGGTCCACTAGGTAAATGCACAAGGGATAATTGATGGAGCTGTATTGCGATTCGTGTCAGGGCAGGGCTGTTGATGTACGAGATGCCGAGGCGATAGAATAGGACAAAGAAGTTTCTTGCTTCCGAAACAGTTCACGGAACAGGGAGTGGGCAGCGGTAATTTATCCTGTTCGGAGAAGAAGCTGGTTTTGACAAGGCAACTTCCGTAAGCCAAGAATACAGCTTGTGTCTGGCATACATTACTTAAGTGCTTTTGTTCCCCATAACGCAACTGTCTTTGTGATGTGGTTCCTGGTGTCGTCGATCTTGTTCTAATCCAAACACTCGTCACCATGTCTTCTTATACTTCTTTTAGCTCCATCGAGAGTCTGTCCCTGGAGGATAGACAATTATTCAACGAATTCAGCAAGGGTCCCGAGGTCCCTATTCCTTTCGAGGTCGCACATCATGCATTCGAGGCGGTTGCGCAGGCGCATCCTGATCTTGTCGCTGTTCGACACTACGATGGAAGCACAATCACATACGCGGAACTCGACCGACGAGCGAATATGTTGGCGAACGAGCTTATTGCTACATATGGATTAAGAATAGGTGATCGTGTGGTGTGTGTATACTCACGATGTATTGAGATGGTGGTGTTCATCTTGGCTGTTCTCAAGGCTGGTGGACAATATGTGCCATTGGATGGTGGTATCGTCACAGATGATACATTGGGCTTTGACATTGCCGACTCAGATGCCCCTGTCGTCCTATGTCTGCCCAAGTTCTTTGAAAAGGTTGTGCGAAGTATTCCTGATGATAGACGGAATATGGTCAATGTTGTTGACCTTGATGGGAGCTCACCACTTTGGCACATGGGAAACCCATCAGATCCCATGGTTGAGGTCACTACAGACGACGGCGCATATGTTATCTACACATCAGGCACCACAGGCCGGCCCAAAGGTGTCGATGTGCGACATAGAGGTGTTACCAACACTCTACTAGCAGAGCCTTCCAAGCTTGGTATTCGACCTGGCAGGAACGTGGCTCAACAACTCAACGTCGCTTTCGATATGTGTAAGTCAATGCCTCATCACCAGAAAATATCACTCACTGACATGAACAGGCGCATGGGAAATTCTGGGCACAATGATGAACGGCGGTACCCTTCACATCCGAGGCAGTGGTCTTGCTCCATGGACAGAATGTCTCCAACGCTGCGACACTATCATCGCCACTCCCTCCGTCGTCCTCAAATACATGCCCAACCCCGAAGACTTCCCCAACGTCGACACCATCGCTGTCGGTGGCGAGCCTTGTCCTCTAGCCCTCGCTGAGAAGTGGGCTCCTCACGTCAACTTCTGGAATGTTTGCGGTCCTACAGAGATCAGCATGCTCAACACAGGTCATCTTCACAGACCCGGTATTCCATTGACAATTGGAAAGCCGAATCCCAATACCAATGTGTATATCCTGGATGATAATGAGAATCCGGTGCCGATTGGTCAGCCTGGTGTTATGTGGGCTGGCGGTCCAGGTGTGTCGGCGGGTTACATCAATTTGCCGGAACTGACAGCCACACGATACAAATTGGACAAGTTCACCAACGATGGGTAAGCAAACTCACACGCAAGTATCTCGCTCTTGACTAACATGAATTCAGACGAATGATGTTCAACACTGGCGATCTCGCCCAGTGGACAGAAGACGGCAGTCTTCTCCCCCTCGGTCGCAAAGACGACCAAGTCAAAATCCAAGGATTCCGCGTCGAACTCGACGGCGTCTCACGCTCCATCGAAACAACCCCCGGCGTCGTCAAAGGCTGCGCTCTCAAGATCGAAAACAGCCTCTGGGGCTTCTACTCCGCGGCCTCCAAGATCGACGAGACCAAGCTCAAGAACGCCGTCGCCGTATCTCAACCTTTCTACGCTGTCCCTTCAATCTGGAAGTGGCTCCCTGTTCTGGAACTCACGCCTAACGGCAAGGTTGATAAGCGCGCTTTGATGAAGATTGCTGAGCAGGGCGATGTGGTTGAGCCTGTTGGTCTTACGGTTATTGAGAAGGCTAGACCTCAGACTTTGTGGCCTTCTGCTGAGCGTATGATGTCCATGACTAGTTCCAGTGAAGGAACTGTCGTTGGAACTGATACAAGCGTGCGTGATCTCGAGAAGGATGATAAGCCGCTTGTGGATGAGTACAATGAGGAGGAGTTTCCTCTTCCGGAGAAGAGCGGCTTTCACGGATGGCGCTGGGTGCGACATACTGCTTTCTCAGCGTATCGCAAGTTATTTGGCTTCATATTTCTTACCAACCTCATCGTTCTTATCGCTTTGTTGGTGGATAGCCGGGACAACAACTACTACCCCAAGCCGACACATGTCGCAACAGCCGTTGCTTCGAATCTTCTCGCCGCAGTCCTTATTCGACAGGAGTATGTCGTCAACGCCATCTTCTTCACCTGCTCCCGAGTTCCCACATCTTTCCCTCTGTCTATTCGACGACACTTCGCGCGAGTGTATCACAACGGTGGCGTTCACTCTGGCTGTGCTGTTTCTGCTACAGCTTGGTGGTTCATGTACACCATCTCCGTCAGCCGCGATTTCCTCAGCGAGAAGCACCCAGCTCAGATCAAGTCTGCCGTCCTCGCTTTGACATACATCATCTTGGGATTCCTGTGCTTCATCCTCGGCATGGCGTATCCTTCTGTTCGTATGAAGATGCACGATCAGTTTGAGTGGGCGCATCGATTTGTCGGTTGGACTTCTGTTGCTCTGGTCTGGGCTCATGTTATTGTCTCGACTGCAGCATCCACTACTGGACCTCTTGGACCAGCTTTGGCAGAGACCCCCACGATCTGGCTGCTTTCGCTCATCACACTGAGTATTGCTCTTCCATGGACCAGACTTCGTCGCGTCAATGTCGTCCCCGAACCTCTATCCAAGCACGCTGTCCGTCTACACTTCGACTTCGACACTCCTCCGCCATGCTCCTCTCGCGGCGTGCGTATCACCGATCGTCCCCTTGTCGAATGGCACGCCTTTGCCGCCATCCCCGAACCCAGCGGAAAGGGCTTCTCAATCGTCGTGTCTAAGGCCGGAGACTGGACCAAGCGCATCATCGAGAAGCCCCCAACCTCTATCTGGACACGGGGAACGCCAGCCTCCGGAGTTCTCGCCATCGCACCTCTCTTCAAGAAAGTCGTGCTCGTCGCCACTGGTTCTGGGATCGGACCTTGCTTACCAGTCATCATGGAGCGACGCGTCCCCTGCAAGGTAGTCTGGTCCACCAAGAACCCCCTCACAACCTACGGCCAAGGCATCATCGACACAATCACAGCCTGCGATCCCGACGCTACCATCTGGGACACTGATCAGAAAGGTCGACCCGATATGGTGAAGTTGGCATATCAGGCGTACAAGGAGAGTGGTGCGGAGTGTGTTTGTATTATTTCCAACAGATCTGTTACAGCGAAGGTGGTGTATGGATTGGAGACTCGTGGTATTCCGGCGTATGGGCCAATTCTTGATTCTTAAATGACCGGATTGGAAAATGTTTGTTTCTATTTTTCTATTGTACTGTACCAGCCAGCAATTGTTTATCACTCACGACGAGGTTTTCTTTTATTATGTTCTTTGGATATAGGTAATCGGTAAAAATAATACATAGTTCAGCCATTTTGTCATTGAGCCCACTTCGTAATGTCAACTCAATCAGTCCCAGCTTGCATGCGTGAAGCCGCATCAATGGCTACCAATGATGTACGCGACGAGGTCCGAATTCAGGATTTGCTATATCAGCCATTGCATTGAAGGGCTTCCGTCTTCACGTCAAGAGCTGCAACGCCGAAGAAGTGGCTGGTTATATGGGTATGATATGGCCGGAGCCCTCCGTCATTTGCTCGGCAACCCCATGGGGAGCAAAAACAGATTAAATATCGGACGAGCATCATGACACGCGTCCAACCACTCAACAATTTCAACTGACATACGCGGTCGATCTCAATTCTAGACCAACGTCTGTGCGCCGGTGCCCAAGGGAGACAGTCGGTGACCAGAACATGCGACTTCCAGCCAGACAATAGCCAATCAATTAATACTATCGGTCCAAATCTCGATGCTAACCGCTTTATCAAGGTTATCGGTGCCACTTTTGCCGTGTCCGGATCGCCGACTTGTTAAAGATAGCGCGACCCGCCGAGCCTCCCGTCCGCCCCGGGCCCGGCTGTCGGGATCCGTCACCCCTGACGTCTACACATTTTTCGTATAAACTCCCCCTTATCGGCCCACAAAATAAAGCCATTCTTTTCCCCAGAATCTCTTACTTTCCACTTCGTTTAATCACCATTGATGGATCACTGTTAAGATGAAGCCAGTAGATGACATGTTCTTCGAAGCTGAGCCCACGGTGGCGGAAGAACTCAAGCAATGTATTCCCACGAAAGATGGCACACTACGATATCTGACGTCTTTATTTCCCTGTTTCGGTTGGCTACCGCGATATAATTGGCGATGGCTTGTCGGTGATAGCATCGCTGGTCTTACCGTTGGGCTTGTCGTTATTCCTCAAGCTATGGCGTATGCGCTATTGGCTACGTTACCACCTGACTTTGGGTTGTATACTTCCTTCGCCGGAGCAGCGACGTATTGGCTTTTCGGAACGTCAAAGGATATCGTTATCGGAGTATGCCAAACTGCCTCACCATCCATTTAGCTTCTTACTGACTCGTGTTGTTAGACTACGGCCATTGGCTCCTTACTAGTCGGCGAAGTCATCTCGCACGTCCACGATGCACGACCTGATACGTACACAAGCGTCGAAATAGCCAAAACACTATCATTCATGACCGGTCTCATCCTCTTTGCATTGGGTCTTCTTCGACTTGGTTGGCTTGTCGAAGTCATCCCGTATATCCCCGTCTCGGCGTTCATTACCGCTGCCAGTATCATTATTATGTGCACACAGCTCCCAGTCCTTCTTGGCATCCCCGGTATCAACACACGAGAGAAGCCATACGAAGTTTTCATCGCGACGATGAAGAATCTTCCCAATACAAAGCTTGATGCTGCTATTGGTATCACCTGTTTGGTGTTGTTGGAGTTGGCAAAGTACACTTTTACAAAGCTGGAGGCGCGTCAGCCTGCGAGAAAGCGACTTTGGTCGATTATGTCTTCTTTGCGTCTGACGTTTGCGATGATTCTGTATACAATTGTTAGCTTTCTTGTCAACCGAAACTTGTCGGAGGATGAAAGCAAGTTTCGAATTGTCGGCCACATCAACCAAGGTAAGTCAACTCTCCATTGTTATCACGAGAATCGCCTACTAACTCACATCAGGCTTCATTCATGCTGGCCCACCAGAACTCAAGCCAGACCTTATCGGTGTCATTTTACCCCAAAGCCCTATCATTCTTGTAATTCTTATCGTTGAGCATATTGCCATTGCGAAGAGCTTTGGCAAGAAGCTGGGTTACGATGTTGTCCCATCCCAGGAAATCATGGCTCAAGGAACCGCAAACATCCTCGGACCCTTCCTGGGAGGATATTCGTGCACAGGTTCATTCGGCGCATCAGCTGTTCTATCCAAGGCTGGAGTGAGAACACCTTTGGCGGGACTCTTCAGTGCCTTCATGCTACTTCTCGCACTTTACGCTCTGACGGGAGTGTTCTACTTCATTCCTAGGGCAGCTCTTGCTGGACTTATCATCCATGCTGTTTTCAACCTCATTGCCTCGCCTTCTACGGTGCGCAAGTATTGGCATCTGTCGCCTTTCGAGTGCATTACCTGGGTCATTGGAGTTGTTATGGCTGTCTTTACTGGCCTTGAACCCGCCATTTACACCACAACGGGTCTCTCATTTCTTCTTTTGCTTGTTCGCATTGCACGAACAAGAGGCGAATTCTTGGGCAAGGTTGAGGTCGAGCAGACCAATGATGCGTCAGAATTCTCTGATGGTAAGCCCTCTACTCGCAACATCTACTTGAGCCTGGACAGGAATGATGCTTCCAACAAGGACATCTTGGTAGAAGGCCCTGGTGGCGGTGTTCTCATCTACCATTTCCCCGAAGGCCTGAACTATCTCAACCAGGCACAGCATTTGAAGAACTTGACAGATTATGTCTACACTCACACAAGACGTCCAGACGAAGAGCAATCAGAGGAAAAGGCTGAGGCTCTTTGGTGCGACACATCCGGGTTGTGTAAACAAGACAACGAACTACCCGTACTACGCGCCATCGTCATAGACTGCTCAACAATTAATAATATCGACATCACCAGCGTCCAAGGCCTGGTCGATGTCAAGAATGCTTTAGATCGCTGGGCAAGTCCATCTACGATACAATGGCATTTCGGCGGCCTACACAACCGCTGGGCAAGACGCGCTCTAGCAGCCGTCGGCTTTGGCCAAACAAGTACAGAAAACAACCCTTTAATCGCAAGCTGGGCAACTGTTCCGTCAATAACATCTTCCTTTGGAGAAGCGACGGAAGGCGACCACAGAAGACAAGATGACGAGAGCTCGATAGGCACACGACACAATGACTTCAGTGGCGACAAAAAGCTCCCAGTGTTTGCAGTGGACAGACCTTTGTTCCACGCGGATCTTGGCGAAGCGGTGAGTGCGGCTTTGAAGTACGCGCGTAAAAGCGAGTGCCGTTCCCATTCGCACACCGACTCGGAGTAGAAGCTTATCGGGTGGATTTGTCCGACTACCGAGCCGCCGGATGATCCGGGGTTTGGTGGATATCGGGCATTTGATCTACCGGCTGTAGTCGGTGTCTAAATTTATTAAACAAAGTTTGGGGTCCACTTGGCGTTGAAAAAAAGGGGAAATTAGAACAATAATCTAGACAGCGATGAATTAATTAATTAGTAATTAAAGAAATTTTATAGCCTCTACTCTCTCCTTAAGATGGTCGTGTTGTGCTCACAGACTTGGCGTAAACATTTCAGAGAAAGTGACAACAACATGACAAGCTTACTGACCGGGGCCATCTTCGGCACGGGTCTCACCCTCTCGGGCGTGGCAAACCCACAAGTTATCAGGGATCAATTCAGCCTCTCCGACTTCCACATGCTCGCCACCTTCCTAACAGCCTCCGCGACGAGTGCCGTTGTTTTCTCGGCTTACAACAGCATATCCACGTCACAAATCCCTGCCAAATCAACTTCCAGGCTCGGCCGATACAACGGCAACCTAATCGGCGGCACAATGCTCGGTCTGGGGATAAGCTTAACCGGCGCATGCCCCGGAACGGTCCTCGTGCAGGCGACGGCCGGTATTGGACACAGCAGGTTGCTCGCGTGCACATGTTTCCTCGCAGGGGTTGTTTGGGTCAAGCTCAAGCCGCTGCCGCTGCCGCCGACGAGCCGCGCCGAGAATAACACATTGATGCTTATTACCGGATGGTCGGCGAACAAAATTCTCGTCGCGTATGAGATCACGTTGTTGGGTATCTTGGCTGCAATCTTGGCTGTGGCGCCGCGTAGTGAGACATTGCTGCATCCGGTTGTCGGCGGGTTACTCATTGGTGTTGGACAGCTTGCTTCCGTTCTTTTTACGAAGAAGCCTGTTGGTGTGAGCGGTGCTTATGGAGAGTTCGGGAATATGTTCTGGGATCTTGTTAGTGGGAAGATGGTCGAGTCAATCCCCGAGAGTATTCTATTCGCCGGCGGGATTATCGCGGGCTCTTGGTTGACTATGGCCCAAGTCCCTGCTTTACGGGACGCGATGGTTAGCAATCAAGAACAATCCCTGCCAAGACTACTCCTCGGAGGGGTTCTTCTGACTTTTGGTGCGCGTACAGCTGGTGGGTGTACGAGTGGTCATGGTATCAGTGGTATGGCCAGCATGGGGGTCAGCTCTTTCATCACAATCGCCGCCATGTTTGGCGCCGGAGTTCTACTGAGAGTAGCCTTTCCCTAATGGTCTTGTTTTCTCGGAAGTGTAAAGACTTGCTTTGTATTAGTCCTATCATATAATTTACATTTTGGATTAGAATAGATATTTTAGACAAGTTAATGTCAGTAACTAAATCATATCTCTAGCTTTTGTTTGTCATTAATAAGTCGCTCATTCAGCTATGATCGATATTCAGAGGTTACGACCTCGCCGTCTTGGAAACGACTAAAATCTCCGGTCTTAATCGAAATCGGTAGCTGTCTCTAACACCGCTGGGCAACACAGCTGAAGAAGTAGATATTTGCAATACTTGGGGCTACAAGCGATTACCGTCTACAGTGGCAACATAACACAGAAAGCGCTTTTTGAGTCAACAATTTCTATAGCAGTTAATAAAGTAGAAACACTTTTATATAATACGAGCTACATATACAAGCCGACCAATTTCCATTGCCCTAGCTATACTACCAAGACGGAGTGACTAGCGGAAGATGAACCATCCTCACCCCCGAAGGACTGGGAGCAGGCAACTGTCCGCCCCTAATATTAACTTGCAACGAAGGATGAATCAATCTCGGCGCTGCCAACGTCGCATCACGCTTGCTTCTCATCTCAACAAACTCTTCCTCTTGCATTCCATCCTTGAGGTGCTTATTATTCTGCCTGTGCTCCCTTACAGTGGCGAAAGGCACGGGAGCGTTGCGACCTTCGGGTGGGTAATCATGGCCAACCCAGATTTTGGTGTCTTCGGGCAGTGCGAGCAGCTTGCGGCCTGACTTGAAGATGTCTTGGGCGCTGCCTCCTGGAAAGTCCGCGCGAGCGGAGCCTATGTCAACGTGAAATATTGAGTCGCCAACAAAGACATTGCCTGAGACAGTGTTAGTAAGACTGCGACAGCGGAGTTGTGGGACACCTACTACCGATGTGATAGCCCATGTGGTCTGGTGTATGTCCAGGTAGGTGAACAGCACGAGCACTCAGTGTACCTATCGCAAACTCATCGTCGTCTCTCCAGAGCTTGTCAAAGACAGTCTCATACTCTTTACTCAAAACTCCGTATTTCTCGCCAAAGAGGTTCTGTACTTGTTTGATGCGGCTTCCGATTCCAATAGCTGGTTTCGAGCCCTGACTCTTGGCCAAAGCTGACTGGATGTAAGATGCTGCGGTCAAGTGATCGGCGTGGGCATGAGTTTCAAGGATCATATCGACATGATATTCGTTATCTTCGACAGTCTTGAGTATCGCATCCGCTGACTCGGTTGTCACTGCTGCTTTGATGGGATCATAGTTCAAGACTGAGTCAATAATGACAGCCTTCTTTGTGCTGGGATCAGCAACAATGTATTGCCAAGTACCCGTGACTGACTCGAACAGAGGGTGAACAGTTGGCTCTGACATGTTTCTTGTATGAGTTGCAAAGCTAGCGCGGTGGGTTGTGTATTTGGGAGTGGAGAATCTTGAAGAGTAGTTGGGTTTCGATAAGTTTGATGATGCAAGCTTGGAGAGCTTGAGTGCTGCTTTATCTCTTGTGATAACTCTCTGAGCTGAACAGAAGATGGAGTATTGTGATTTTTTCTTGGTAGAGCTTGCAATGAGTCTTGCGAGAGATTTATCACAAGTACACAACGCAGGTCTCCTGAACGACATGTTTTCGCTATGGAATACAAAGGATTGATAGTCAATAAACTAAACAGCGCTGTCAAGTGAAACTATAATTACAACTTCTAGTGACCGACCGTCGGATTGCGCGGAAGTTTTAGTTTAGATGTGTTGCTTCCTTGTCGGGGACTTGTTTGGCTCCCGCGTTTAGTCGCCGACAGACAATAAGCTATCGCCGAACCGGGGATTGACTAATACGTCCGATGATGCGCGGAACTCAACACGAGGAAAAGAGTATCAGACCATTCATCGAGTCGCCACTCATGAGGTTCGAAAAGATCACACGTGAGAACTGTAAAGGTTTTGTGTTAGTGAGGATGGAAAAAGAGTGAGTGCTATTGGTTTATTTGTACCAGGGTGTGGAGCGGAGCAAATTGACAGCATCCAGGGCCAAAACTAGCATTTACCGCTTCTCACGGGAAGCGATGTTCTATCCAGCAGTCGGACATAGAGAACTCCAGTAGAGATAAAGAATAAAAGAAAAAAAAAAGAAAAAAAAAGCAGAGAATCCTAAATAAGAGATGTGGTGATACGCGTCGTTGATTCTCTGATCGTTGGACCAAAATTCAGAATCGCTGTCGATGCTGTCGGGTAGGTTGCGTTATCTTATCACTCATTATCTTATCATGTCGGTCCTTATCGATATGCGATCATGATCTCTCGACATGCATGTCACAGCACTAAAACCTCATCGCAAATATTTGACTAGGGGGATGAAGCTAATATGTAGTAAAGCATAAGTTGATATTTATTGATCTAAGTTCTATGGATACTTCAGAAATCATGCTAGTGACTGATACCCAGCCGCTCCCTGGTATGAAGTAGATTCCTGAGGATGTTCAGGTGTAACAATAACTGGTACAGCCTCCTTGTTCGTACCAATTTGGTTATACTTATGCGAACGGCAACTGACAACTCCATGGAAAACAAGAGTTGCGCAAGCGAAAATACTAAATGATGTTAGCCTCATGTTGGTATGAGAAAGATTTCAACTTACAAGCCAATGACGCCAAGGCCGAAGCAAATGGCAAAAACATATGCATAAAAGCGACTGATGGATCGCAGATTCTCAGGACACTTATGGCTCTCGCAGTAATCTGAACCATACATCCACATGATCGATGTCTGAGCACCCAGAACAGCAATCGCGATGCCCCATAGCAGGGTGAGGATTGCATCAAGGCCGAAAGCTGCGCGGAAGCTAAACCAGCGACTGAATGACAAGTGTGCGAAGGCTCCCCATAGTGAAACGATGAGGGTCACTGAGCTCTGTATTCGCGATAATCTGTCAGTCAAGGTTGGTAAATTGTGAATGAGATGAACATACAGCAACGGTCAATAAGGCGTTTCCTGGCAGCACGATAGCGTGGATTGTGAAAGACGTCACCACAATGGTGATGATACTGAGGATCGCTTGGAAGATGCGGAGAATTGTGAAGCCGGTGGGGTATTGAGCCAGATCGGGGCGACGTAAAGCCATATTGAATAATGTGATCGAATCTTAGATCTGAGGTGAAAAGGAAGGGCCTTGCAGCTTCTAGAAAGACGAGTGACAACACCTTTTGTTTTTCTCCTACCAAGAAAAGGATTACTACACAATATTAATATCGGAAAAATTGGTACCGTCAGATTTCTTAAAATATCAACTCGCTTCACAGCCTCATCGCATCCTTCTGGATATTCATCATGTCAGACGGAGTGACAAACCCTTGATCCTCCATATTTTCTCCGAAGCTATTACCACTTAGTGGTCAGTCAGCCTAGAGAGTCCACTAATTCAGTGGATCGTGTAAGATTGGCTGGTGAACGACAGTGACGATCTCAGCTTTTCAGGACAAATGATGCAACTGCTTAAGTCGGACTTGGCACCGATAAACTTGCTGCTCGACACAGAAAAAATGCCACTGGAACTTGAGTACTGTTATTAGTTTACGTTGTTGCTCGAGATGCCTTCTGAATTGACCAGGGCTTGGTCAGTAACGAACCCTTGTTCGGTAAACAAGCATGGCGGAGCAGCGCAATCAGCCACGATATATGGGCCAGCAAAAGGGGATGACAATCTTTCACCGCTCTTATTCCCAGTGATTGCAAGATCGTTGTTTTGGGAAGTCTGCCTTCAAAGGAATCATCTGTAAAAAAGCTACGCTAATTGTTCCTCATCATTTGTCATTATCACGAACCCGAATTGATCACCATTTGATAGAGTTTTTGATGAACTCACACTTCCCTTGAAGCAAGTGTAGTTTGGAAGCAATACAGCAATAAGCACCAAGCAACACGTACATGACTTGTCTTTTGAGATTGAGTTGTACTTCCTCACAATGGGCTTATCGACATCAAGAAGATGTGTGCTGAATGATGGTAATTATTGTTATCCACAACAGAGTTTACATTTTTGGAGCGTCATAACTCTAAATATTACACAAGACCGTCTGCTTTCTTGCCCTACCCTAGCATAAGGTTCCTCGGCTGTACGATATGCACTTTCTGGATCAAAAAGATACACTCCGTCCAGAACACGGTTTCTGAAACTTGTATATCTATTGTTGGTTCTCAAGAGAAAGATTCTTCTCTATATAACTCTTGACAATGAAAATCCAATACAACGGGATATTCTTAAAGATGTACTCAATGAAATAACGCAATTTTATACTCGTTAAGGTTTGTGTCCAAAGATATATACCGTGAGTCGTAGAAAGCTAAAAATGATCACGATGAGTACCATACATAAATAGATCTATGCTTCCTCCGAATCTACTCTGTTAGCAGCCAAGTACTTCGCCAACATCAACACCAACATCGTCACTACCAAAGAAGCAAAACCACAAAGCGCTTGCTTGTATCACCACAGTATGGCAACCAAGTTCTTATTGTTTACGAGTCTTCCACTAGAACTCCGCCTTATGATCTGGAGATTCACCCTACCCGGTCCACAAATCCACAGAGGAGTTGAAAAGTTCTGTTGGAAATGCCTCGATCCCAAAAGAACTCATATCATATCGCCCCGACCGCCAGTCGCACTCAGTGTCTGTCGTGAAGCTCGCGAGGTGGCATGCAAGGTACTGACTGCATTCCCGCGTTGCCAATGTCGTGACAATAACTTGTGTCAAGAATCCGACAAATGTCCTCACGGTTGGCAGTGTGAAGAATATGGCAAAATTGGATATTTCGACCGGGAACTGGATACACTACACCTCGAACTTTACAGCTATTGTGACGACTGGGACGCCCCGTGGGTAGATTTCACTCGGGTCTCAGTTGCTGCTTACGACCATGCGGACGACGATCCATTTTTGTTGGCAATGTTGAAAACTCGACCTCATATATCACAGATCTTTCTCACAACTTTCAGGATTGATGAGCGGATGGAAGAGAAATTGGCTATGAAGGGCAAACTCGTAAAGAAGGAAGGCGGGGCGCGTCGGCCCTACCTTTCTCTGCTCGGAAACTTAAATTGCGTTGGATTGGACGAATTGGAGGTTGCAAAAGATCAAGAGGAAGGACATGAAGACCTTGATGAGATGACTGGAGAACTAAGGAAAGATGCTGGGAAGGAAAAGAACATCGCGGTAGAGATGGCGTTTGCCAGCATCTGCTGTTACTGCCCGTAGTCTTATAATGTGCTATTTTATTTGTAACCTTTCAAGGGCCTGCCCTCTAAGAGCATCTAAACAGTCTTTCGTCTCCTAGTGACCAAGATAAGCAAGGCTAGAATATATCAGAGGATTGTTTCAACTCAGCGAAAAGTCATCTCATTCAGACGGTGCCAATAGAGTGTTGCCGTACAGGTTCAATTTAAATGAATCCGCAGGTTTATTTCCGTGACATATTATTCAAGTGTTTTCTTTTTTCTTTTTTTCGATAAGTCATATCACATTAACGGCTAGGCGTCAAACATTCACTCATAAATACCAACAGTATAAGATTATAGGGGAAAATGATCTTTATTCTTGTTATTCACTGTTCCTTGCGGAACAATGGTATCTGCGGGAAGACTCACCATCTCAGAACATCAAAGAAAATGACAATCAGTCGCGACTCACAGAGGACCAGCCTCGTCATACCGAGCAAGCCTTTACGTAGCCTCAAACCCGTGAGGCCCAAGGCTTAACGCACCATCTCACCAACTCTCCATCACCCATCCAGAAGCCCTCATCTAGACAGCGCAGTTGCAGTAGCAGGTGTAACACTGCTGACTAGTAATGCAATAGATCTTACCGGTACAGCCAGTACAACCTGAGCAGTTGCAGGTGCCGTAGTTCTTACCCAGGTCGTGAAGAGGAATGTTGGGGTCAACGGAGATAGAGCAGGCCTGCTTGGGAGAGGCAGGAGGAGAGGTAAAGCGAGGAGGAGTGGAAATGGTAGGAGAATCCATTTTGGCGGTTGCTAAATGTTTCTTCTGTGTTGTAAGTGTGTGTATGAGTTGTGAGATGTTGCGGAGGTGATAAAACGGGTGCAGGAGTGAAGATGAGTGTGGTGGGATTTCTTCTTGGCAGAGTGGAGGATTGGCAAGACTTTATACTTTTACGAAACTTGAAGAAGTAGGAAATAAATGGTGTATTCTGAACGATTGAATATTCCATGTGCACTGTTCACTCCATATTATCATGCTTGTGCTACATACAGTTTTGTATCAGAGGTCTTTGTTCGCAGCATTCATGCAAAGACATGTGGCAGGCGATGCCTTTGTTGCAGTGAACAAACGGTCAGTTCCTTTTCTCGATTGACGAGAGTCTGTGAACAGGCATTCATCTCTCGACTGAACATTCCAAGATTTAAGCCCTTTAGTCCCAGTTCATCCCGTTGAGTGAATACCCCAATTGCTTCGAAGACGTAATCTTAGAACAAGCGAATGGGCTGAAGTTCATATGCCTTGAGTGATTCCAGCCTTTGACTTTGTTGAACGTCAACATATCATGGTTGGGAACTCCAATTAACTTTGATAAGGAACCGTGAATTGACGATTTTGAAAGGTAGATGTACGTCTCTTCCTGTGCCCAATCAGCGAAATTGCGAAATCCATCGCAGAGAGCATAAGAGACAAATCAGCCTGGTTACTTTACGCCTGTTCAAGTTACCACTTGGATCTTGATACCCTCGGCGGCTCGGCCTCAGAGAACATATTCTCCGCTTACTGATAGCGATCACCAGCTCATGCTCATGCAAGTGGCGTTTCATTTGCAAAGCTGTGCTTATGCGGCACACTCACCAATTGAATAACGCAAACCGCAGATCACTGCATGTTGAACTTATCTGTCAGCATCCTGTCAGAAACGAATTCCTACGGAGTTGCGTTTCCTTGGGAAGTTTGCATCTACTTCTGTATTTGACTGGCAGTCTGACCCAATTGCTCTAACCTGCCTATCGGGATCCCGGCTCATCTGACCACGCTTATCTAGCGCTTACTTCGTGAGCCAGTCGCATAAAGATGTGAGTAGGATGCTGCGGCTCAGTAATAAACAGGCAGACATAATTGCCAGCATTGCATTGACCTACATATTGTTTCGTATAAATGTCAGTGTAGCCCCGGAATCTTGGTTGCGCATAGCTGTCTTCTTCATCTCCTCAATTACCATCATGTTTTCCAGACGTAGCGGCTCAAACATGACAAGCATGGTAAGCGCTTCGAGCGCCAAACAGGATTTCTGGTCCAAACATCCCTCAATCAGAATTGTCATTCTCCAATGGGTCGACATCTGCGGTGTTCTACGAACAAGACTAGTACCCGTCAAGACATTTAGAAAGATTATCGAGACCGGTGGATATCTCAACTGCGCACCGCTCGACACATGCGTTACCACTACAGCGGAGTTCATCCCCAAACTCATGCCGCACTTTGTAGACTCTGGAAAGATCTGGCCTGATGTCTCTTCACTAAAGGCCGCGAGGCGTAGCTCAGCTGTTTGTTTCGGCAACGTCGAGTTTCAGAATACCGATGCCCGGCAGAATTTGAAGAACTTGGTCGAAAGAGCTAAGAAATGGGAGGGACTGGAATTTTTGGTTGGTATGGAGTTGGAGTTTTGCTTCCTTGAACCCGGAACATTGGATGCTGCAGAGGTCGGTAGTGCGGGCGTTGCGCATACCTCCAAGACCCTTCGGTCCAGAGTTTGGCCTGTTTTGAATGAGGTTCTTACTGGGTTGGTAGATGTTGGCATTGATGTTGAGCAAGCTGTGAAGGAGTACGGTCATTCGGCCTACGAAATCGCTCTATCACCACTGCCTCCAGTGGAGGCTGTCGATGCGTATTTCAATGCCGTCGAGCTTATCAAGAATTTTGCGCATGCGAAAAAGCTGGTAGCTACGTTCTATCCAACGCCTTTCGAAGGGGAAACAGGCCAGAAGAGTGGACAGCATATTCATATTTCCGCCACACCGACAATCAAGGACAAGATTTGGGACCCAGACACGGCTATGGGTGGACTACTGAGCCATATTCCTGCCTTGACAGCAATCGGTATGGCACAAATCGATTCTTACGAAAGGGTAGGTGTTGGGAAAATGTGTACCGGTGGTATCGTTGGCTGGGGTGACAACAACCGGGACATGCCCGTCAGAAGAGTTACCAAGAATCACTGGGAAGTTCGGATCAATGATGCCACCTCTAACCCATACGCCATGGTTGCTGGAGTTATGGGTGCCTTGCTGGACCCGAAGCCTCTTCAAAGTGAGGCAGCTACCAGTAAGCCTTAATCTGATATCACCTCAATTGCAGGCTAACGTGGCTACAGAATTTACACTTTTCTACTCAGACGAAGAGAAGGAGAAAATGGGACTGACGAAACCCCTCCCTACTTCGCTTGAAGAAGCACTAAAAGAGCTTGAGAATGACTGGACTTGGGCCACGCGTGTTCTGGGACAGGAGTACGTTGAGTGGTTCATTGCCTTGAAGAAGGCCGAAATTGAGAGCCTGGGTAAGATGGATGTCAAGGAGAGACGGCTGATGATGCTGGAGCTATTCTAACGTCTGATCGTCTGTAAATACTGGACGAGCTTAACTATAAGATAACAAAGCTGGATATAATACAACGAGTTCTATTCAACTGCCATTCTGAACCGGAGTAGATCGCGTTCCTTGATCACAGTATACTTCTGCTCCAGTTCACCGATGTCCCATTTACATGACAGCCATCGTCCGTTCAAAGCTTCTTTTCGCTTCTCCACACCTTCAGTGTTGTTTAACCAGACACAAAAGGAACCCACAAGATCTGGGTCGTCATTCAACACTATATCCAGTTAGTTAGTTACAGGAATATCTGCCTGTGACTTACGGTGTTGGATATCTTTGGAAGCCGCCATTGAGAACTCGCTTTTCATTCCACCAGGATGAATACTGGCAACAAACAGCCCCTTCTCAGCATATTGGGCGTGAATTATCTCCACCAAGCGAGCTTGCGCAAGTTTACTAGCGCAGTAGTGTGAGGTCGTGCCAAAGCCACTGATGCCTTGGGCCGAGATGGAGCTGATGACGATGAAACTGCCCTTACTCTCAAGGAGAAAAGGCAGCAGGTGGTGAGCAGCAAGCCATGTACCCATGCAGTGAACAGCGAAGGCTTTCTGGACATCCGCGACGTCCTCTTCAAGAACAGTGGCTTTAGACAAAAGGCCTGAAAAGCCACAATTGACGATAACTGCATCCAGTCTGCCGTTAAACTGTTGTTTTACGGCTGAAGCAATTCTGACGACATCTGTCTCTGCACTGATATCGCAAGGTACTGAGGTGACCTTGGTCCAGCTGTTAATAGACCCAACTTCTTTCGCCGTCTTTTCGAGGGTCGCCTCTGTTCGAGCGGCGAGGATCATGCCGGATGTACCGGCTTTCGCGAATGATCTGGCGAGACCGGCACCAGCTGCACCTCCAGCTCCAATGATACAGACAACATAATCGCTTGGTAGCGTGGTATTCGTTGGGTCTATAGCAGCGTATGGCTTGTCGTGCGTTGTCAGGATAAAGTCCCTGACTTGTTGAGCATTCGTTTGGCTGGGCGTAGACATAGCTCAAAAAGGAAGGGTCCTTTGATTAATACCGAACGAATAGCTTACTGGTGAAAGATAAGGTGAATTGTTCTCAAGGCTTTGTTCTTCACTTATAAATCCATTAAGGGCAAGATTTCCCATGGAGAAGTCCGGACTTTGTGAACAATGAATGGTTAGTTGCGGCGCTATCTTATGCACAGTAAGATCTGTTTTGGAGGCGTCTCGTCGCTATTGGCTGACAGTCCGGAGTTACTCAACAACACAAAATGTTATCTCCGCAACGCTTAAGAGGCAAAGAATGGAGTGATTAGAATGGAAATTCATATCCATATGTTTGGAAAATCTTAGTATGTAACACTGAAAGCCTTCCAAAATGTTTCGCTCTTCTGCCAGCTCAATTGATCCGCTTTTCCGCCAACCAGATACTTCCCAGCCTTCTTGTCCATGAATGAATGTCCGTTGCTCGATTCGAATCCGACCGTGAAGACAACAGCAGACTCAGAATCCTTGCAAAGCTTCAAGCCATGGCATATATATGAACCTACCTTGACAGATGAGATGGTAAAGTCATTGCCGCCAATCTGCACAGCATGAATGATCCAACCTTGCTGAACATCATCATGATTCTTCGTGGCTTTGCCGAGAGTAGCAGCATCACCACTCGAGGAAACACTGACAGCTTGCCCAGATGCTTCAAGCACAATATTTCGTCCCTCAGTAAGCAGTCCGCGGACAGGCTTGAACCCCTTCTCCGCCAGACTCGCAGTATCATCATTCGCTGCCTCATCAGTATACGGAACATCTGGTCGACCATTCCCATACAAGCTCGCGCAGTGCGACGAACCATCATAGTCCCCCTTGCCATTTCGGTGAGGTTCTGGTGCATCAGGAAGATCTGGTATACTGTAGTCCGGATTCTCGAAGTCAAAAGCATTGGTAAGATCGGCCATATTATTCCGACGCCAGGGAACCATCTCGTCCGTCTTGACATCGCGACCCTTGGCAGCTTGCCACTTCTCGATAAAGGACAGCTGGGAAGTGTGGTCGCAGTGCTCGGTGTAGACACCGCCTTTGCGAGTGAAGGGAGAAATTATATAGAATGGCACGCGAAACCCTGGGCCGATGGGCGTATGGCCTGCCTCTCCGTAAGGGTCGTCAATCCATTCGCCTGGTGTTCCATTGGGGGCATGATATGGGTCGACGTGGTCCGCCCATCCACCAGTCTCGTCGTATGAGACGATGAGCACAGACTTGGAGTACTTCGGTGAGTTTATCACTGCCTCAGCAACCTTCCTTTGTAGCCATGAGCCGTCGTTGGGTGAGTAAGGAGGATGCTCTGATAGTTGCATGGGCCCAACAATATACGAGACTTCCGGAAGTGTTCCGGCAGCAGCCTGAGAAAAGAACGCGTCCAACGACTGACCCTTCATGCCTTTCTCGTTCAACTTGGATCCTTTCTTGGACGTCTGAAACTGCTCAAACCAAGCGTACGGATTGTCGTCGAAGTTGTCTGCATCCTGGTAAACACTCCATGATACACCAGCAGCCTCGTAATTCTCCGCAGCTGTGGTCCACTTGAGAGGGTAACAGTTGATACCCTGCTTATCGCATCCAGGAGTCTCATTGTTGTCGATATATGGGTATCCACCTTCGTCTTTTGTCTGGGGAGAACCGGGCACATTGATGGAACCGCTGATCCACATAACACGATTAGGGTTAGTGGAAGCGATGACAGATTCTTGATACATATCGCCAACCGTCCACTCCTCTGCCAATGCAAAGTGAACAGGAAGGTCTCCTCGCTTGTAGTAGCCGATGCTATAGGGCGTGTTGTTCATAGCCCAGTGGTCGTTGGCTCCGTTGTTCCAAGCAGCGTGGTTTGCGTCCCAGCCGTTGGAACCAGCGCTCATGCACTGAGTGGCTTCTGGCCATGTGCCACCAAGGTAATTCAGGTACCAAGGCGTAATGGCATCTGTGTGTTTGCTTTGTTTCGGTGTGACCTTTTGTTTCCAGGTGGTGCCCTGCATATTTGGGTCTGCGAAGCCGCGAACTCCAGGCATGGTGCCGAAGTAGTGGTCAAATGCACGGTTTTCTAGCAACTTGTTAGACCGGTGATAGACAAGCAATTGATCGTTCTAGCTTGCCTTGCATGAACAAAATGACATGGTCGATATCGGCAAGTCCTTTTGTCGCAGCGGGCTTTGTCCCCGCTAGCAAGGACGCGATTATCCAGCCCGACGCTCGTAGGAACAACATCTTGAGAGAACAGGAGGGATCCCGCAGGAAGTGCAGGAGCCAAAGAATTGCCGATTCTATTAACTGACGCATGATGAGGACCTATATATGCTTCGATCTCGGAACCAGAGTTGAGTTGTTTGTTGCAATGGAAGTGGATCAAGAGGAACTGATGCTTGAAGCAGATCTCGGAGCGACGATCAAAAAGATTTTGATCCCACGTTTTGAGTCGCGATCATTTTACTGAAAGAAGAGAGATTTGGTCACGAAGAGCATCGCAAGTGTCGGATTGAAGATCTTCACTGGGTTGGGTCACCTACGTTATCGTAGTGCATTTCACGTGCCGAACCAACCAATAAGCTGCTCACGATCGATCTCGTGGGCTATCTCACCAGTAGGTATGACTCTCTCCCAACGCACCTATCATCGACATTTCGGAGAGTTTGGGGTACCAAACGGCTGTTCGGCACAGGTATGGGTCTTTGAGATTGTCGCACCTATCTTCTCATACAAAAGAACCCGACTTTGTTGCTGTTGAACAACTCATTTGGACAAGGCGTAGTCACCATGGTCGCCCACGTTGAAGAAGCTCATGCATTACTCGACGAGTTTGAGGTGAATGGTGAGAACAAAATTGTCGGAGCTGATCCACCGCTGCGTTCAAGATATGGCCGATCATCGCTCCCCCTCGTCAAGCGACCATTTAGCAGACGACTGAGAGCATGTCTAACGACCATTATCCTCATTCTCACGTTAGGCCTAGTAACTATACTGTACACCACGAGGACAACACTACTGGCCGACAAGGAACCCACACAACTTGCCTATTTGCTACATCCGCAAGAACATGCATCTCGTCCGTCGACAACACTTGTGTTCAACTGGACCATTTCTTCAGGACTCAGATCACCCGACGGAGTAGAGAAGCAAGTATATCTTGTTAACGGTAAGTTCATGCATTGGTATGCAATGATTCGTCTAACTAATACTTTCAGAACAGTTTCCGGGGCCTTTGATCGAAGCTAGGTCTGGCGACAGGATAGTGGTACACGTCAGAAATGACCTCGAAGACGAAGGCGTATCATTGCACTGGCACGGTCTTCTCCTCCGAAACCAGAATGACATGGACGGCGCTGTCGGCTTTACACAAGACCCAATACCGCCTGGCAGCTTTTTTGCGTACAACTTCATGGTAGGCGACGATGAGCATGGTACTTTCTGGTGGCACAGCCATTCCGACCTCCAACGCGCGGATGGACTATGGGGAGGTCTGGTCGTACACAACCCAGATGACGTCGACACTTTCGAGCAAGACTATCTCATCATGGTCGGCGACTGGTTCCATCGAAACCAATCCGAGGTGCTGAGCTGGTACGCAGATCCGAGCAGCCGAGGAAACGAAGCCGTACCGGATTCGCTGCTGATTAACGGCCAAGGACGGTTTAACTGTTCTATGGCTGTTCCTACGAGGCCGTTAAACTGTTCACAGATAGCACAAACTGAACTCAAACCTCTGTTCAAATCAGCGGAGGGCTCTATGAGGTTGAGAGTTGTGAACACCGGGTCAGTCGCTGGCTTTAGTGTTGGTCTAGAAGGAGCTACTCTTGAGCCAGTGTCTATCGATGGAGGTTTCAATGTTCAGTCCGAAGCGGTGGAAACGATTGGTATTCTTTACCCTGGCCAACGAGTTGATGTCAGTGTCGGGTGGGATTCATACTACACAGACAGTCGCCGACTTGTTATATCCATGGATGAGGAGTAAGTTGTCATACCAAGTGCGAAGATTGATTGTACAAACGCTGACAAGATGGTCGAAAAGAGATTTTGGATATCCAAACCCATCATTGAATCCGATACAAGCTTTCTCCGTCTTCTTCGAGGGCGCAGAAGAGCCTCATAAAAACGGAGCCATCTTAAGTTCAAACGCCACTGAGATTCAGGTCCTCAACTCAGAGAAATTGAAGGCGGCGACGAGAGTTACTGGCATACCACCCAAAGCGCAGCAAACTATTGTTCTGTATGCAAAGACAGAGAAACTCGCACATCTTAACTACGAACCCGTCAGCTTTATCAACCACACATCATGGAAGCCCCAAACTCCCCCTCTAATATCGCAGAACAGATCTTCCTGGGACGAGAACCAACTCATTCCTATCATCCCTATAACGTCGGAGGGACCCACAAGAGTTGACATCATCGTCAACAACTTAGACGACGGCGCACATCCGTTCCATCTGCACGGCCATTCTTTCTATGTTTTGTCCTCGTATAGAAATCCCGGCCGTGACAGCTGGGGAAGCTACAATCCATACACCGGAGAGGCGCCACCAAATGGAGTCAATCATGAATATCCGGTGCGTCAGGATACGGTCAGTGTGCCACGAAGAGGACATGTAGTATTGGCTTTGATGGCTGATAACCCCGGGATTTGGGCGTTACATTGTCATATGCTGGTTCATATGGCGAGGGGCATGGCAATAGCACTGGACGTTAGAGACGCTGATGATGTGGCAACTGAACATGTATGACATAGAAGTAGAATAGCCCTCGTTTCTTTATCCAATTAGGAAGGGTTTTATCTCAGCTCCAACTAGATTGATACAATTAAAAGCTATTACGTCATGTATCTGAATTGCCGGTTATAGTCGCCCTGCTCCGAAACATCAATCTCAGCATTGGGGACAACAGGACCATACACCCTATCCCTGCGCTTGTTCTCTCTGTCCAGCAGAACATGCATGATCAGAGATAGCACGACGATACTTCCACTCATGCCACAACCGATTGCGCAACCTGTGGTAAAGAACGGGCTGGACTGACGTTAGTTGAGGTAGTGATAGTGGCAGAGGGGCTTCAACTTACGCGTCCTCTTTTGGGAACACCGTACTGCTGATCAAAGACGAGCATTGTCCGATAATGAGCGAGATAGCAAGCCCAGCTCCTTTCTTCGAGTCACCTCCCTGGTTGTTCAAGAGCCAGGTAATGTTCATAGCTAGGGCAGGAAAGATTCCACAAGCCGCAAGCCATACTCCAGCATATCTCGGTCCCGTCTTTTCGATATCTTGCACACCAGCAAGAAGACCATATCCAACAGCGCCCAACGCACCGAAGCCCGCAACGATAAATCCACGACATCCATACTTGTCCGAGAAGAACGCAGCAGCAATACATAGCAGAAACGCAGCGAAGTAAGCGGGGGCGGTCAGACCTTGTGCTGTGACTGAATCGTAGCCCATATGACTGACGATGGTGGGAAGGAAGTTGGATAGCGCTGCGAAGGAGAAGTTACAGCAGAAATGAATGATGGCGTGCATATAGTTCTTGTAATCGATCATTCCTGCTAAAATCTGTTTCCAGCTGACGGATTCTTTCGCCGTGTTGTCTTGGAGTTGCAATCGTTGGACGGCGAGCTTTCGTTCATCTTCGGTTAGAAAACTAGCTGTCGATGGTGAGTCGATGAGGAAGAAGTAGACTACTGGCGCGAAAAGAATCGTCGGTGCGCCCTCTAAAGAAACGGTCAGTCTGATCATCAAAGCACAATGAGATTGCTCTTACCAATGATGAATAGCCATCGCCATGGCTCTAGGGATCCAGTGATATGCGTTATACCATATGCCAGACTCGAGGCGAAGGTATTTGCTAGCGGTGACATGCCTAGTAGAATAGACATCCGAAGCCCCAACTCGCTTCTCTTGTATATGCACGATAAGAAGTACGGGGCTCCGGCACCAAATGTGGCTTCAAATATGCCCAGGAATACCCGAGTGACCACCAATTCAGCCATATTGTTGGCAGCGCCTGAGCACATAGCAGCCGTTCCCCAGCTTGAACCACATTAGCAATGAAATCAACAGATCAGTACGCCCAACTTACCAAATACATAAGCCCGATACATAAATATGCGCTGGGAATATCTTCCAAAACATAGTCGTCCATTCGAAAAGGATATACGCGATGTAGAAAGAGTTCAGAACCCAGGCCCACTGAGAGGAACTGAGACCCAGTGAATCTTGGGCGCCCGCAGTCTTGGCGTTTCCTATGTTGCCGCGGTCCAAGTATGAGAGGACGTAAAGACAGCATACGATGGGCAAAACACGCTGGTCAAGCTGAACTGATATTTAGCAACAATTACCTTAAATTGATGATTATTGGAACTTACCTTTCGCTTGATCCGATTATCTATATCCGGTGGCACAAAGACATGACCTTCCCCTCCCATCGGCTCGTCTCCATTCTTCATGCTGGGCGTTGGGGAATTTTGGGCCGACATGTTGCTGAGTCCGGACAATCACAAACCTCAAAGAAAGTGAAGAGAAATAGGGTAAAACAATTCAGATCGACATCGAGGTGCCGTCAATCTTTAAGTATGTAGACAGACATTTTTACACTAACGCAAATAGTGGCAGATCACGGCTCGTAGCGTTCACAGCGCATTGACTGGGGCTGTCGATCATTGCCGGAACGCCTTCTGGCAATTGCCCTAACGCGGGGTTCCCACCGATTCCCCGAGGTCGGATGGTCTTTTGTCATGAATTATATATGACATAGGGCGCAGTTGTACATGAAGCTTTAAATGGAACCAGCCTTCGTTGGAACGACATCGTGCAGTTGGTTGGAGATGTAAGGCAAGGATGACCATCACGTGGCTAATGACTCGCATGGGCGTCGCACGGTCCAGAAAATGATTCAGATTATTCAAGATGACTCACAGGTTCATCCTCCATTGACACGTTACACACTGCAGCAATAAACATGCGGTCACCTTCGTTACCAAGCTCAAATTCACTTTTCACGGGAGACTGCTGCTTCTATAACGAAATTCTGACAGACGACAGCCCCCCCAGTCAGCCATCTTCGCCAGGTCTTCTGCTACCAGATCCAGTAGATAACTCCTTGCCCGACTGGAGAGATAATGTCCAAGACATTCCCGTCTTGCCGAGTCCGCGACCACGTGGTCTCACTCCCTATGGCTTCCGCGATGAAGAAGAAGCTTCGGAGGAGAAGCCCACGGCCCTGTACCAAACATCGCCATGGTTCAGAGTCCCAGCGAACATCAGACGCGACATTCTGCGGCTTGCCTTTGGAGATCGACGACTTCATATAGGTCTTTCCTTTAAAAGACACCACGGCGCTAGGGATATTCAACATTGGCGATGGTTTGGTAGCTTCTGCCAACGACGGGTAGTGCCATACCGAGCATCGACTCCAATGACCAGTGGAGCAAACCACTACGGTCCTTGGACTGATGCCTGTCAGGGCGGCGATCCGTTGCGACGATACATGGGCATCATGGGTTGGCTTCTCTCCTGTCGTCAAAAGTAAGATCCTCACCAATCACACCACCACCAATGCTGATTAAAACAGCTATGCAGAGACTATAGACGTTCTATACTCCACAAACACAATCGCCATGTCTGGAGAAGCAACGATATCTCACTTACCCCAACTTCTACTGCCGCAAAGACTCGCTGCGATAACTTCCCTTGAGATCAGATGGAGCTTCCAGAAGCTGCCACACGAGAGTCTCGAAAGACAAGATTTTATCCCTAGTTCACCTAATGCAGCCGACCTGACCAATCCATTTCTCTTGGACCTAGATCATCTCGATATCCTTACCGAATCCATGTCGCCAGAGTACTTTCCATCTCTCAGAAGATTGTATATCTCATTCGAGAAACAGTATCCAAATCAAGCCTTCTCGCGGTACATCACGTACACCTTCATGCTCCAGAGGCTTCGAAAATTCGTCAAGACACGGCCCAAGCCCCTTGACGAATGTGCATTTGCATTCCCACCAGCCATTTTCCAACATATCACCACTTTCTCCCGGGCAGGCTGGCAACGAAACACTTATAGCCAGGTCTGGGACAGCTTGGATGGGAACCTTCACTCGATAAAGCCACCATATAAAAACAGTTATCCTGATCCACCGTTTCACTTGGAAAATCGAGACAAGAATGGCTTTTGGATTCTGGAAGGGTGTGATATTGTTTATTGGTATGAGTATCCACGTCCGTATCATCCTTCAAGTGATGTCGGTACTCCGTGGAGTCCTCAGAGTCCCATTTACAGTCCTCAGTCACCACCATCGCCAGAACCTGAAACCTAAAATATCGGGCATCATCCTAAATAGTCTTGCAACGAAGGCAGCTTGTGGTCAGATATTGCACAAGGCCACATCAAACTGTACATATGGACTAATGCGGTAGCGTACCATCAAAGTCTTTTTAGATGAACGGTTCTCAGAGGCCCATTGCCAGGGTGTCGGTATGATCATAGACGAAACGTTTGGTCACCTTATGTGAGCTTAGACCAGCTTTTAGGCTACTTTATTTCGGCGTGCTAAGCTTTAGAGGACATATTCTTACATCCACCAGCGTACCTGATAAAATAACCCTTTAGGATCAGTAACTATAACCTTATTCAAAGAGCTAAGTTATGGTGTGTCAAATACCAACCAATTACTGCTCACATGTGTTTCCAAACTCTATTCCACTGGCATCACTTGAAGCTGGTCAAGGTTACAGCCCTTCCATGCACGGCAGCTCAGCCCTCCGCTGTCTTGCTACAAATAGCCTTTGGGAGTCATTCGCGTTTTTCTTTTCACTCTTTAGACCCTCCCCCAGCCCCAACTATTCTCAACATGGACACTACTAGCAATCATCCGCTCGGCACTCCTTCGCTTGCTATCACAGACAGCTTATCTTCAGTTTCTCAACCTCTTACCCAAAACAATGCCAGCTCCATGTGTCTTGAGGTGCTTCCGTACGATGTCAGGCATATAATCCTTTCTTCAGTGCCTACTATCGCGGATCTCTTGGCTTTCATACAAGCTTCACCCGTATTCTACAGAGATTATTCTCTTGAGCCAGAGAAATGGCTGTATCACTGCTTAGAGCTGGAGCTTGGATATACTATCATCGATGCCATTACTGTGCACTTGGCCAACACATTCGTATCTCGGCAACACTATACTTTGTACGAAATTCAGCGCACTTTGGAGGACATGCGCCAATTCATCAGCAGCTACCGCTCACGCATTTTATCACCAATCGGACCCAACTCCGCCTTACCCAACAAAACAGACATCGTTCCCATAGTCGCCTTCCACTCTACTGTGGTGATGCCGTTGGTTTCCCGGTTCATGGAATGGACCCAAGGTCATTTCGAGGGCTTGTCTCTATCGGACAGCCTTAGCCATACCGAAATGAAGCGTATCCTCCGTGGCTTCTACAGATACCAGCTGTTTTGCAAAGTCTTTGGCATCAATGGTCGGGTTATAGAGACTATACAGCCCTATGTATCAGCAGATGAGAAACTGGAATGGTTTTTCAGCATATACGAGCCCTGGGAGACAGAGGAGATATTGTGCATTCACGACTTCGTCGATGACAAATATCACAGAGTACTGGATGATACGCTGTGGGTCGCTGCGAAAATAGACCCTCGTCTATCCCCAGGAGTGCCCATTGATATGGTAATGTTTGGTGAGTACCCTCGCCTCACTTTGTGATATCCCAGACTGACTGCTTAAAAGCTCGGTCTACCCAGGTTTACAAGACGGGACTTGGCTCTCTCGGCCTAAACGTTCTTCTCAACATGTTCAACGCTGCAGACCACAAGACCTTGATAAACCTCGTCTTGCAACACATCGAACAAGCGTGGGGGCCATGGGTCGAAGAGGCGGTGTCGACACAATGTCAAGCTCGACTACGCAACCGTGTAATCTCAGCCCGCGACAGAGCTGAAGTTGAGAGAGCGCCAATGCCATTCATAGGCGACTGCGAAAACAACCCTCCGTTGGCCTGGGTGACTATGTGGAAAGGAACATACAGTAATCTCTTCGGGCCGTATATACCACGTTCGTTTCGAGAATGGGGTTACGTCATGTGGGACTCTGATCGGATGATCTCTACTGGTGCTGTCGCTGCGCTTGAACAGAAGTGGAATGAGATGTTTACTATACCTACTGGTGACTTTTTTGTCGATCCTAGAAGCCGGGTATAGAGTTTGGAAGGGCTAAAGGCTTGAAGATTAATGCATTTGGAGATTTGGTAGTATCGAGAAGCTAATCAACTATGGAAACAAGAATTTCCCATCGATCAATTGTTCTCGCAGGTGGCGTCCACGCCGTCAGGGCCGTTCAAGCACTCTGCCTACGATTTGGCAAGCTCATCTTCCTTCTTCTCCACATCGTAGTCTCTTCCGATCAGTTTATCGAACTCACAACTTGCAGAGCCGAACGAAGGAGCCATCAGTTTGAAAGCTTCAGCTGCGGACTCCATCTTAGGTGCCAGGATCAGAATCTGTCCGGCTATTAAAGGAGTCTCCCACTTTTCGTCACAGCTGCCTGTCTGGAACTGTTCCTTCACGGTGGGGTCGCATGCTTCCTTGATTGCTTGGAATGTTTGAAAGACAGTTTTGTTCATGGATAGGTAGGGGAAGGCGAGCTCCTCCTTTTCGAGGTCCAGTGCGTCACCGAGATATGTCAAGAAGTGGGTCGGGGTAAGGCGAATGTTTGTTGACGCTTTCTTTCTGTTCTTGTGTGTCCCCTTGTTTGAGGCCTTTGACACCGCCGGCTGCTTGGGTATTGCTTCTGGATGAACACGGGAGAGTACCTCTTGAATACTCTCCGCATTTCATTCCTGCCTGTACCGTTCAAGGAGATTATTTATCTCTTTTGTTCTTGGGGTACCTGTCATGTAAAATATGGTGAACAGGTACCCGTGACCCTATGTCTCGTGTGCCTGCCTTGCAAGTCTGTTCGACGATGACCTTACCCGGCTTGCGTAGTTGAGCAGCTGCCGTAGGCGCAGACAAACCAAATTGCATCATCAAACGAATCGCTCCAATCGCGCTCGGGTATAAAAAGCCGCTATCTGGTGACGCTGATTGATGATGTTTTTCCGTTAACTGCTTTTCGCTAAGATGATATAGGTTCAAGATAGCACAATAACGGGCCGCCACGATTCAGAGCTGATACCTGATCTTCAGGTGCTGGGTCGCTAGATTAACGCCAGGAACAATCCATTGGAGGGAGTGGTGCCCCATAATTGAACACCTAGCGTCGGCGTTTTCGAACGGCTTATTGCAAGCACCCAACACCGCCACCGAGCCTCGCGGAAGTGGAAAAAGCCCACTAGGCATCTGCTTATCATACGGCATGATCTGGAAACATTCAGGATTTACATATCAGTGATTACATATATATCGCACTTTTCCTTATATATTCTTTAATCTCAGGCCTACAACACCAATTGACCTCCCATCATGATGTCACGGCTCTGCGACGTCTGTATCAAGCTCAACATCGAAGACCTGGTTTCTGAACAAGGTTTCGCCTTACACGCCAACATCCTCCAACTTCACGCGTCTGCACCATCGTGCCAACTATGCGACCAAGCTATTGAACGGCTCTGCTCAGGCGACAGCCAGCTGAAGTATTCTGAAGAGAATGAGGGATATCTTGCTACCCAGCAAGCTCGCGTCTTCTATGGTCAACACCCTCATCTTAAACAGGGCTTGACTATAGTAGTCTCGGATGTGTCATCACCAACGCCAAGCCAAGGACAGAGATACTCTTGGCTGTTGATGAGAGTACTTGATGGAGATCCCGCCGGAGAGTTGGGCGCCGAGACAGTACGCCTGGTACCCGAGAACAGCTCGAGTCCGGAATCAACAACACAGGTCTTGAAGTGGTTGAAGGAATGCCTTCTTAGCCAAGATCGCTTTGAAGATTGCTCGCATACCATCAATCAAAGCCTTGAGAGAGACCTCGCGGGTGCCGCTTTACCACTCTCAGACAGTACGCCGAAGCTCCAGAGACTTAGCGAAGACATCAAGCTTCTCTACAAGAAGAGGGTTCCGACGCGGGCTCCCGATCAAGACCACGCCGGCAGGCTTGTCGAGATCGTCGATACAGACAAGCTGAGATTGGTCGAAGGCTCAGCTCAGCGCACTCCCTACGTTGCTCTAAGTTACAGATGGGGCGGCCTCGACGCAATTTGGCAAACAACAACTAGGAATCTCAACCCGCGCCAAGACGTATTCTCTATCGAAGATCTCCCAAAGACCCTTTCCGATGCTGTCAAATGTACTCGCGACCTTGGTTTCCGCTGGATCTGGATCGACAGCCTTTGCATTGTTCAGGATGACAAGAATGACTGGTCGAAAGAAGCCGTCAAAATGGCGTCCATCTACCAAAACGCTATTGCCACTATCTCTGCAGATTTTAGTCAGGACGCCAAGGCTGGACTTCATAACGAGAGATCAACGTCCGTGTTCAATAGAGAGGAGAGTATCAAAATCAGCAATACGCTTTCTACAGGCGATGAGAGCGCACTTTACCTTTTCCCCGATCAAAGGACAAGGCTTGATGAGTCGGTCACCAACATTCGAGATATGGGCGATCTCTTAAGTCATTGCACACTAAGAGACCGAGGCTGGACAATGCAAGAGCGTATCCTCTCGCCTCGCATCATTCACTACGCTTCTGATCAACTTTACTGGGAGTGCTACCATGGCATCCAAGAAAGTGAAGACAAACTCCTCTGGATGGGTCGGAACTCTACCATCCCAAAGATAGCCCACCGCATTAAATCCGCAAAGGATGACGAAACGAAAAGGAAGGAGTTGAAGCAGATGCTTTACAACTGGTACGTTCATATAGTAGGTGGAGACTACTCGCATCGCTCCTTGACTTATGCCGAGGACAAGCTCGTCGCCATTGGCGGTGTGGCTAGGGCACTCGATGATATCGAACCTATGGGTTATATGGTCGGCCATTGGGGTGAATATGATGATGAACTTGTCAAAAGTTTCTGTTGGAAACGCGGCGGACCTGGTCAAAAGGCTGTCAAGTATCGTGCACCATCTTGGTCATGGGCCAGTCAGGATTCAGCTATCAACTATACAGGCTACAGCCTCGTTGGTACATCTGACGAGGAGGTTGTAGCAGAACCCGTTGCATGGAAAGCCTCTGTGCCAGATGGGACTTTTTTTGGGCGCTGCACCAGTGGCTACCTTCAGATCAAAGCAAAACTCGCTCGCGGGACAGTCTTTCCAAACTGTGGTTACGACTTTGGTAACAACAATAGATCACTTTTGTCTGGCAGCTACACCGTTGCTCTTCCAAAGGAAAGGTGTGCCTTCTTGATGCTCGAAGGAGGGGAGACTTCGGATCTTGTCTGGTTGGATGAGAGCCAAGCTACACAAGAACCAGTGCGTGAAGGCATTGATGTCAAAGTCGTTATGCTATCAGAGGTCAGACCCCGTGGTGAGGAGCCATATCCTGGAGCTTGTTTAATTTGTACTCTGGATAAGAATTACCATCTGACGAGGGTTGGGTTCACGGAGAGTGTCAGGCCATGGAAGGAGGGAGAGGGCAGGGCGGAACCTCCTATTACGGGACCGAAGCTTTGTGAAAAGGAGTCTATAGAATTGATCATCATATAATTCCAAGTATAGATCATCTTGTTGAGCCTTTTTCTGTGTGGCAAGCAGATAGCCTGTGCAGGTTCAGAAGTATCAATCAAGCCAATGTTCGGACATTTTCGTCCGTGAGAATGCCGGAGAGTGCAGCAGCAGGGTTCTTATCCGAGCCTAACCGGCGTTTGTATTATGTCCCCGAGATTTATCATGGCTCAGTGTTAATTTGTTCAGATAAATTAGATATAAATATTTGGCGTAAGACCTGTCGCAAATTATGATCCAGAACTCTTATATAGCCCACGTGTTAATTGTTCTTTGAACGTTATCCGTCAGCCATGTCTTCAGCCCTACAAGTCGACTGTACACCAACCACGTCAACTTTATTGGCAACGGCGTCAGCATACCTGGAAATCTACACAACCCTAGACGCAGAGGCTTACGCGGCCCTTCTCAGCGATGGTTTCACGCTCGAAATGGCTCCCGCTTCTGCAAGGCTGCCAACACTTGATCGAGACGCCTGTATCTCCCGTATCAGCGCCATTAAGGAAGTAATGTCTACGTTCCCTGTTACGATCATTAGGTCCTGGCCAAACCCATCTTTGAGACAGGTGCTTGTCTGGGCCAAATCTGAAGCACATTTTCATGAGCACCTGAGAGACGGGGATATTGAGCAAAGGGAGCTGAAGGGGGAGTACATGTTTCTTATGACCATGGATGCAAGCGGGAGGATGGTTGAGCAGGTTTTGGAGTTTGTGGATAGCAAGGCGACCGCGGACATTACTGCGATGGTCTTGCGCGCTTTGGAAAAGAAGGAAACATTAGTCTGATCAAGATTGGTATTTTTCCTAAATGCGCCCTGGTGAAAATTATCCACGGGCCTGTTAGTGTCAGAAAGTAACACTTAGTTGTTGTTTACAGTAGGCAGTATGGTAATACATCATGAGCCGGCAAATTTTAGTTGAGTACATTTATTAATAATTTTTAAAATGATAACAGAACGCTTCGCTAAACTCCTTGTATCGTATACACATCCTACGCCGAGTGACTATCCGAGATAACCTTGCCTTTGCGGCTTTCTGCACGACCCATCGCATAAAGTCGCGTCGCACCATATAGTTGCGTGGTGATCCACAGCGCGAAGATAAGTGGCGTGGCAACCTTCCACTCGATACCCCATTTGACCCAGGAGCTATGGAGCAGATATATCGTCACAATTGTCTCCGTGCCGGCTGCCGTCACCGCCCAGATGCAGCATCCGAAGGCAAGTCGAGATAATAAGGCAGAGTCTTCGCGCTTAACTCGCCAGATGATCATGGTCATGAAGATGGGTAGTTCGACAATCACATCGAAACAGCCTGTTAGAAGATATATTAGTATAAGAAGTGATGCGGATTCAGACATACTAACCCCAGACCATGCACATATAAAACTCCAGCGAAGCTTCACGGTGCTTGTGCAGCTCCGCGAAAAGACTGATCGCTGTTTGTGTAATGAGAAGCAGACCAGTGTGATGGGCAATGCTGATGTAACTGGCGAACTTTGTGCGAAATGACATCTCAAAGAGGTAATACGCGCTGTAAACCTCCGCCGCGACAAACAGAAAGTCTCCCACGGTGACCGTACCGCCGCTGCTCAAAGGCGTGTTGAAGTGAGCATTGCCGACCAGGAGATAGAAAAGAGGATACGACATCGAGATCAACAAGCATGCAAGTATAAATGTGCCGACGTGGAAGTATACGAAGGAGCGGCGTCGTCGTTCATCTTTGCGTTCTTCGAGTCCTGCGTAGACTCTTCTGTGTACACGAGGGAGAACCCATCGTTCGAGGATGTTGGCGAGTAGGACTATGCCTATGATACTGCATACAAGGATGAGAGAGCCGTAAGGGAGTAGTTTCGAGAGGGGCCTGTTCTCCAAGATGGCAATCTTGGGTAGGGGGCGTTGATTCGCCATGATAAAAAGTACAACAAGAAAAGAAACGATTTGCAAAAAGAGAGTCGGTCACTGAGAGGTGGGTATAGCAAATGCGAGTTTTAATCAATTATCAGGGGATCCCATCATATTTAATATCTGTGATATTAGGCGCAGTACGGGGACTATTATACGATGCCTTACATTGCATAACCTACATAAAATGACAATTCCAAATTTTTACCACATGGCATTGGCCGAGTCGTTAAATTTCCCGCGATATTAGAATACGATCAGACCATACATTTGTCGGATTCGGCAAGGCGCTAAGCTGATGGTAAAGGTCAGCGACAAAGTCCTTCTAGAAGAAAAAAGTCCGAAAACGATTGGCTGCACCGTAGAAGCGACGGTGCGTCAGTGGCTCAACCGTAATATATATAGGGGTCCATGGTCTGGAACAATTTGGGGGGCTAAGCCTCAGAGGATCCACCGTCGCCAATCTCGCTACAGATCCACTTCGTGAAGCCGTTTTCCGGGCTTCTTCGCAACGTTACGTGGCTTTTACGGTTTATCGGCATGTTCCCTTTGTCCAAAAGTCTTGGCTATGAATAGACGATGGCTTACCTTGTCCGCATTCGGAATGACTGAGGTAAGCGAGTTTACTGACATCTATCAACTGTTGGATCTTCCGTAGCGCTCACGTTTTATGTTTCTTGGCACTCCACTGACAAGGAGTTCTCTAAAGTCCCTAGCATGGACTTGTGATTCGAGCACAGGTACCATTAGCAAACCACATGTCGGCCTAAAGGACTCTCACGGCAGCGCTTATTTATGAGTTGCCTGGGTTGACATGAGAGCCCGGTCAGTGCTCTTTCAAATTTGTCTCACAATAATTAGTTCGTCCGCCTTGGAAAATACCCGAGCTCGTTAACTTCATTAATTGGCTTATACGGGGTCATTGGGGCTGAGTAGGATTTCACTCATTCAGGAACTAGCCGATCACAAGGCTGACGGCACACTAGACGGCGCTAGAGACGGCCAGGCCGGTCATGATACCTGTTATGATGGTCAAAGCATCGGCATTCGTAAATTACAATCTGTGTTTGTTAAAGCCATATAATAGACGTCATGTTCGACATTGTTGGTTTACTCGCCTTTATACCCGATCTCGTAGACCTCGGCATCACAAGTACCAGAACGCCCGGTTTGATTCGGAACTGCGGACTCAGGCTGGTGAAACGGAATTTCGCACTGGTTAATTCTTATTGAAGACAAACCAAAGGATCTATAATAGTAAAACATGATGCAGTAGTACTGCTGTCGTGGATAAGTTGAGAGTCCTAGGACGTGATTGGAACTTTGGACGTACCCACGCTAATGAGAGGCCTGCCTATACTCGTAAGATGGCTGTTTCCAAAGTCCCTTGTCTCGCAATTGAGGCGTGAATTGTAGTGTAGGATGTTAGAGGTTCTCAAAGCGGGCAAGTCATCCAGTCTGGTATCCCAGGTATTCTGTCTCATGATGGATCTCAGTCAGCTAACGCTCGTATAGAGTGTATACCATGATATATCCATCTTTGGTAACATGATTGACATTCTATAACACATAACACAAAGAGTTGATTCGCTGAGAGGCTACAGGCTTGAACCATGCAGTCATTGTGGCAGCGCCTCGGGGTATGCAGCCAAATGGATCTGATATGCAACCCCGGTACCAACACATTAGCCACTAACCAAAGCAACTATCCTGTCCATCTAGCCGAATTCGTCGATCATGGCACTGAAGTCCGCCTGACTACTCTGTTGATGATTCGCAGTGCTGGTGAACTAAATCCCACCATTCACAGTTCATGCACACCAATCAACCCTATACAACCACTGGGGATGCTGGGCTTGTTGATACCTGATAACCTGTATCGCGATGATGTTTTGTAGTGAAAATGGTGATTACAATTTTAATCCTTGATCTTGGCATTTCTGTGCATTTGTCGTGCTGGCTTAGTACTTAACCACTTTACGTGGGATAGTTTTTGGAAGCGCATGTTGACACGAGTGTCTGTGTCAGGTCCAACAGTGAACAAAAGCCTCGCACATCTAACAAGACAATGAGAAAGAAGGAAGTACTACAAGCACATAGCTACTTTACTTTCTATAACATCCTTTGTCTCTGGTCTTTATCCCTAGTGGGTGGTAAAATTCTAGCACGTGAAGTCAATTGCAAATCATTTGTTGTATGATCCCGAGCAGTGAACAACTAGATCTTCTGAGCGCAACAACACGAATGAGAGGCTGTGATACATGCCCAAAGTCACAGAGTGATAGATTAAATTGAATTTGTACGAACGGCTCCAACCTAATCAAGTCAACCCTGCGATACTCATCGCAATAACGAGATCTTGACGTGGTGTAGGGTAACTCACCGAGCTGGGTTCAGGCAGGGATGGATGGAAACGAGCGGAGTCGGATTAACATGCTTTCCGACAAGAGCGCACAGGCCACCACCAGCCTCTCCGCTGAATCGCTGAGCGCCAACAAGAAAACGTACCAATACAGCCAGTATCACCAGAATCTTGTTCAGTCGAAACAATATCTAAGCATGTCGCTGAATTAAACGTTCATACTCCACATAAACCACTGCTTTTGTTCCCTCTTCTAGACAATACACCCTCTTTTATCTGGATTGCGGATTGCTGATACCCGGCCGCAACCTGAACGCGCAACTCACGTGACCAGACCCACATACTCTTCCTTCACGATCAATCCAGCTCTCCAAACCTTGCATCATCACCACAATCGCTCCATCACCACCACAACGCCGCATCACAAGAAGCGACCCGTTTATCTCGCAGCGTGCTGGGGATCAATAGGTCAATTCTTGCGACTTCCACACTCGTTCAAAGAGCAGGTAACTCGCGCTGCAGACCGTTATAAAATTCCGACTTGTACCCTTCAAACGAGCGCGTGCAGCCTCCTTTGCTGGAACAACCGGGGACTGCAGAAGGGATTCTCTTAGTTTCGCAGCGTGCTGGGGACTTTGAAGATCGCCTGTCGACCGAGGCTTTCGCTCTTTGCTCGTGTCGTGGTCGGCAACATCAGATCTCACGCGCAAACATCTGGCATCTCGTCGCTGCAGGCGTTATAATTGCCGACTCCTACCCATCGAACGAGTGTCTTTGACATCCTTTGCTGGAAGGACCGGGTTCTGCAGAAGGGATCGGTTCTGTCTCGCAGCTTTGCTGGGGAAGAGCTGATTGCCTGTTGGCGAAACTGGATCTGTTTGTTCGTTGAGTTTCTGTAGGTACGTATCGTGATCGTTGCTTCTCATGATCTATTTTAGGAATGTCTTCTTCAACACCCTCACCATGTCTTGACATCGACGAGACCGCGCCTACCGTCGTTGAGTGGGAATGCGACGGTGTTACGCACCATCTTGCGAAACCCGATCCGAAGGTCGACAGTATTACCTTTAGAACTCGGTTAAGCGGCTCGAGCGCTCTCTTCGAAATACGATTTCCCATTAACCTGAAGGGTGTGGAAGGTGTCTCGGCCGTTAAGATCTCCATCGAACCCTCTTCCATCACGTCTTTCGAGTTTACCTCCCCTACAACGGTCCCTGATGCGGTGAAGGACAAGTTCAAAGGAGGAGTCACTCGTTTGGCATTTCGCATCAGCCAGACTGCTCGGATCCTGGCTCCTATCGCTGCAAAGGATCCGCTCGCACCGTCGAAAGCGCAATCCGGCAAAGTCCTCGACGCTGTTCGCATGCTTGCCGACGCGACTGTTTTTATAGTGTATATAGGCGACAAGAAGCTATCGAATGAACAATTTGAATCCATCAACGACGCAGTGAAACGGGGTGGTTTAACGCCCTTCCGCGACCAACATGATCTCGCAAGCATGTACCACGGTACGGGAGCCAAGATCGTCGACCTCTTACCACCGACACAAGATGCGCCCCCATCCTACGATGAAACCGAATCCCCGCCGCCGCCTCCCCCAATCAACGAGAGAAAACGCCGTCGAGTCGATAGCGAGGGCAAAGACAGCGATGCCATCTCCCAAATCTGGGCCGAGCTGAAAGCACGAAGCGAGCGCGACCAAACAATACAGCACGAGCTAGCCGATTTGAAGAAAGAGAACAATAGCCTTCGAGATGAACTTGCACAGATCCGTCAACAGGTCGCAGCCTTTCATCAGAATCTAGACGCATTGAAGACAGATGTCGAGCACCTTCAAGGCCAAGACAAGCAGACCACCGACGTGATGGAAGGATATGATACGAGGCTGGTCGAGTTGCGGGATGATCTTGAGGATCTTGATGCTAAGGTCGACTCTATCCAGGAGCATCGCGATGAGAATGGTGTGGCGAGGGACTTTCTTGACAAGGTTCGCAGCGATGTGTACGACGATATCGTCTCGCGTCTCACAGGCTGAGCATAAGATCTCACTGGAGTTTGCCATCACTGCATCCCCAAGCCAGGCAAGGCTGCTACGACTGCAACTCGATGCGCGCCAGGTGTTGACAGGTATAGCAGCTTGTCTCACTCCCAAGCTACATAGTGCCTCGCGACCTGGCATGCGACCATCGACGCCGCTGCTCCGTCCATGAGCTAGACCTATGTTGAGCTGCGATCGCTCTAACGCGATCCGTTGTCAGCATTCCAGCTCAGAGCCCACCAGTTGCCGCTGCCCGACGCCGCCTTGACTGTCGCTTGACTTGTCTGACCCTGGAATCTACAACGCCGTCCAAATCACAGCGGCCTGTCTCGACGGTCCCCGTCTCGCGATCGCCCTCAAAGATGGTCGGTCCATGCTGTCCAAATATTACTGATCGGCCTGGGGCTCGACACTCGAGTGCCGGGCTGCCGACCCTCTTAACTTGTCGCCACGCCTGATTGTAGGTGTCGGAGAACGTTCCGCATGTCCTTCGACTATCTCTCCAGGCGCCGTCGCAGAAGATTGGGACTGGAACCTTGGGCTAGGCGAATGCTGAAGCCCACTGTTCTCATGTCCACCACCTCAGACGACTCCGTCTATTCTGTTGTCTGTCATCGCTAAAATTGACACACGCATCATATCCTGGCAAGCCATGTCGCATCTTACCGTCCGTTTCTTGGGCTATTCTTGTATATACCCTTCTTTATTGTTCTGCAAGCGATGATCTACACAATACAATACACTATACCGATTTTCCACCTGCTTCTCTCGAGGCGCTTCCTCACCACTTTGGCTTCGGCTCCCGGAATGACAATTCCTTTGCCATCTTCCTGAATCTTCTTCGCATATACCCGTAGCGATGCACCGCAGAACCACTGTTGGATCTATAAAACATACTTCCGTGACGACCAATTTGCTCCCGCCTTGCGCACTCTATGACTATGAACCTTCATTCCACCTCCCATCGCGGGCAGCATACATGTTTACCACACAAGGATGCATCTGAACATGACTGACCCTCCAATCTCACGCGAGTGCCTCCGACTGGGGCCTTGTATGCTCTCCATTGAGCCCTTTCCTTTTTCACGAGAACTATCTGGGCTTCCTACCATGCGTCTTTTCCCTTCATGCGCCATGCAAAACTTCCCCACCACGACCTCGGCCACGCCCATCAACCTCAAAATTAGAGGGTTCAGCTCTGTCATTTCGGCAAACGGCGACTACGTGACGTACATTCTTGCCCATTAATTGACGCGACGCGCGACGTTCACGTCCAACACAAAAATACTAGTCTTGCTACAAAGGGCAAAAACATACAACAGCGGGGATTCGCTGGTCGTCACCGACCCAACTACTAATCCGCCCCTTACCAGCTTATCTATGGGAGAGCGGACGGGATCCCGAGTTCTCTGGTAGGTATGGTCGTATGTGGAAGATTTACCTGTATCTCTGGTATATATCTGCATCACAAACAAGGCCGGCAACTTGGGGCAGCCTCCCAATGGGTTCTCTTTATGTTAGACGTCGGTTTGTAATCCATGTATGCACCCTAGATATGTACTAATGTAACGACAAAACCGCTATTGAGTCCTCCCAATTGTTCCTCCGCTGATGTTTGGTCCCCCACGTCCTAACGAGATGGCAAACACACAACCCTTTCGCCCGGCCTCTCATCCCATATAATCACACTCGAAGCAACTCGCCATGTCATATAGGTTATTGCCACCGTCGAAATCCTCTGGTTGCATTTCCCACTCACTTTGAGAGTAGAAAACACATCCATTACTATCCTTCGTGAAGGCCTTGCAACGACAGTCGTTGCTGCAATGACTTTCGCAACGACCATTAAAGGAGATGAATGACACCGAATCGATGATTGCTGATTGTGGGATATTCCAGTGCTCAATCCTTCTTCCGCAATTAAGAGGCGCGTCGTCCTTCAAAACCGCCTCTTGACACGGAACGCAATCGAGCGGTTCGGGCTCGGTGGTTGTGGTAGCTGTGCTCGTGGTTGTTTCTGTCGCCGGTGTGGTCTCAAAAACGGTGGTTGGGATGTCTACTGACGTCTCAGCCGCCGACAGTGCAGTGGTAGACCATGTCTCCGCGACGGAAGAAGTTGAAGTGGAAGCGACAATAATGGAGGTTCCTGATGATGGTTTACAAAAACCTGCGTATACGCTGGACGTGGCGAGGACAACAGTCAAAAAATGCTTCAAGGTCTGAGGCGCCATGTTTCAATCTTGTGCGGAAGACAGGAGAGTCAACCAGTGCGATTGGGGCATATCACCATTTTATACCAAGTCTCCCATCAATCGTTTAATCTCCACCAGGTTCTGGGCTAGGTCGTTATTTTCCAGCTGAAGTTCGAGACCAGCAAACCATCCAATAGTTCCAGACACTATCGAAATAAGAAAGCTCCACTACATGGGCCTATTCCAACACAAACGCACATACTCTGTGAACAATACTTCCAAAACCTTGAATCATGCCGTCAGTCATTAATAGAGAACCGCTTGGGAAGAAAAAGCTCTGGCATCCTCACTGTTACAGTCGACGTCCTCTCACACGGACAAGCCGGCTTGGCCCAAATCATGCGCCCAATGATTCGACCTCCTTGAACGAGCACCGCCACTGCATCCTTCTGTATAAGGTGATATTGCAAACTGGGAATACGATATGCCCTCGCTCCTCGCAACTCACTCGGCAGGACAAAGCCACCAACCTTGTAGGCGAAGTACAACACGTCTGCAAGCCATTTGGCGCTGTACTCACCGTCCATGGGCCAGCGAGTTAGCTCGGGCCAGTTGTAAAGCCACGTTAGTGCTTGCTGAAGACGCTCCGCTTGGTTCGTCTCTTTCAAATGGTCCATGATCACTAACGGTCTCAGCCCGTGTGTTCGTTCCATACCCGCGACGAAACGTTGAAGGTCTGGCCCTTCAATGTCCAGCACACGCTTTGCTGCATGAGAGAACTTTGAGTAGACAACCCTGTCATACCCGGGTCTCCTGACAATTGATACGATCCCGATGTCCACGAGCGGCAGAGAGATTATGTCATTGGCAGTGTCGAAGCGAAGCTCGTCACTAAAAACTGGAGGCGCTGTTTCGTGTTCGAGTTGCCGAGTGAAAACATCGCAATTGGCAAATTCAGACCAATGGCCCGGCCCCCGAACTTCAATTGCTCCCATATAAGGCGTCATGAGTAAGGGAGACATGTCGTGTCGTTTCAAGCACTCCCAGGCAAGCCGATAACACTCCGTCTTGAAGTCCGAGCTACCCACACTCGAATGACCAACTGGAACAACAATTCCGCTCAAAGCGTGAAGGAAGTCCATGCGGTCTCTGCACCCTCTCTTGCAAAGAAGAACTGAACCCATTGCGAAGTTGACCATTCTGAGGGACTTGGCCAATTTTAATGATGATAGACCAAGACTCAATGGGACCCGGTTCTTCCCCATCTCTACCTTTTGCTCTAGGACGTGGACAGATCCATGATGTATCGTTTCTTCGACCCAAACTGCATAGAGACGGTCTATGAATGCTGCATCGTCATTGTCGGCCAGGTAGTTGCCGGTACCAACCATCATTCTTACGCGGCCACTTCTGATAAGCTCCATTGCTGTCCAGATGCGCGAGAAGTATTTTGAGTTGCAAACTTTTACAACAGCGTTTAGTCGCTCTTCAGTCCGGCTTTCGGAGTAGAGATGCTGGATGGATTCTGGGCTTATGTCGCCCAAGTGAAGAATGGTGCTTTCTGCGACATAGAAGAGTTCATGCATAATGGAAATGATGTTATCTCGCAGAGTGTCGCACCATTGAGGTACACTCAAATAATCGAGCCAGACTTCGCCAGCTTCTTCGCCAGAGCTCTCAACACTCTTGTAGATGTTGAATGATATGTCTAGTACTTTGCGGGCGGCCTCTTTAGTCTGTGGTATAGTCTTGCGCTGCTGTTGGGCCATGGAGATGCTTGGATCCCAAACATGGCTTACTGCAGAGAACTTAATCTTATTGTCTACCACACAACTAAAATGGCGATCGAAGAAGAGTATTGTGGCGTGACGGGTAGGTACCTTGCTACTGTATCTTCTCTGTTCATGATCTGATGCTACCATGCGAAATGTTCGCATCAAAGCGCCGCTGGTGACTGACTTTCCACATGGCAAGCACTGTAAATTGTCTGAAGTAGGCTCGCGCCAGAGCTTCTCCAGAAGCAATTCACCTTCGAGATAAGCTTCAGTTGGATCCATGATGATTGTTGAGGAAGGACAGTCATACGGATACGAGGGATTTTAAGCTTTACGTCTGAAGTAAGCAAGGCTCGGGTAAATTTGTGATCACTTTGCAATCATAGGAGGGTCAGGGTCACGTTGGCATCCCATGGTTACACAATATTGGCAGCTGAGGGTGAAAGGGGTTTCAATATTGACGCCCGCAGTATGCATGGCTCAGGCGAAGTTATGATCACTGTAATAACATAGGCGGATAAATATCACGTCAGCATCTCGAAGCTACACAGAAATGGTACAGTGCAAGTCAAACTTTTGATATGATAAACAGCAACGCATTTTATGCACAGCCGAAACCCAATATTAGGGCAATTGGCAGAGCAAGAAAAGGTCCAGTGTGAGCATCGGAGTCATGGTGCTTGAAAAGTGTAATTCAAGATGGCAACCTTATTATCAGGATATGATAAACTAAATGGGAGCTGAGATTTGGAAGCCAGGCCACTGGTTGGCGGAAGTATTATCGACCTGGCTGTAGATGCTAAATAGAGCAGATTGGATGCAGCCTGAACTGACATAAAGTATATGAATCAGTCGATGTGGAAGGCTCTCAATGGCTAAATTCTCAGATGTCTAGAGCTTGTGTTGAGGGTGCATGAAGTTCAACCATCATGACTCCACTGCTCACACAAGACATTTTTCTTTTCTTTGCCCTGTCCTGAGGATGTCTTTCCTCACCTCCTTCTGGCTCTTTTCCCTCTCCTCCGCCAGCATCGACCACAACGAACCCACGAAAATTGTTGCAGCGATCGTCAGTACCGAGTGACTGTGGCTTCGATGTTGATGGAAGGAAGTAAAATTGCCTGGAAGTGAAGAAAGGCATCTCATTCCTTGTCAAGAGCCTCTACCTAGGGCAGGACAAAATGATATCTCGTGTAAGCGTCGGAGTTGGAGCCATGCCGCTTCCCAGATCTAACTTTGTTGAGAAAAACCTTACTTGGCATCGTCCCTGGCGCGACCGTGGGAGTCATGATTTTGCACATACGACAGAAACTCTCTGGATCCAAAGAGGTCCTCCATGTCCTTCACAAGGGCGTCTGGAAGCGTAAGATCTGCGAAATACCCCTCCTGAGCATCGTCCAAGAATCCCTTCTTCGTGACTGCGTTGACATACTGACCAATAATTTCCGTCTTGGCCTCAGTCTTGGCATTGGACTCCTTCTCCAGTCGTTTCAATTCCTCCATGAAGCGTGTGCCTTCCGTGCGTTTCAAATAGATATCTACCACGAGGTCGTCCTTTTCCGCCTGTTCGACACGGTAATCACGGTTGAGAATGCAGTCTCTAAGTAGCTCTGAGACGAAGAGGGAAGCCTGGTCGCAGACCTTGGTCAATTCCTCCTTGGTGAGCGTAAGGAAATCCAACCGTTTCTTGAGTTCTGATAGATCGAAGTCCACGCCATCAAGTCGGTTCTGAGCCAAGAGGACAGCTGCCGACGCAATCTTGGCCTCGGAGGTTACTTTCACCAAAGCGAGGCTCTTCTCGTTGTATTCGGCCATCACCTCCTCGTACAAGCTGCCTTGACGCTCCTTGCCCTTTACTGATAGGCCGTTGTTCACACCAGCTTGAGATTCTATTTCTTTTGCTGATGCATTATCGGTAGAAGAGGTTGCAGGTTCTTTTCCCTTTGTTGATGGGCCAATGGTGACACTAGCTTCAGATTCCTTCTCTGGCGATGAATCGTTGGCAGAAGAGGTTGCAGGTTCTTTCCCCTTTGCTGACCGGCCATTTTCCACACCAGCTCGGGACTTCTGATAGTACTCTAGGATCTTCACAAACTTTGACTGCGATTCCATCAAACAGATGCGCCGGCGATCCTCGTAGATCGACATCATCTCCTTAAATTTGGGGCTCCGACGCCACTTTTCGCTCGATGACTCGCCATTGATCCAAGCAGATTGCATTTCTACCTGGAACTCCTGCCGTATCACCTTGTCCAATTCTGACTTTGCTTCTTCCGCTTTGAAGCGTTTATGCACGCCGGCGAGCATGAACTCCTTGAACGATCGGTATTGAGGGTCCTTTCCCTTTGCTACTAGGGTATTGCTTTCAGCAGTTGCAAATTTGTTAAATGCTTCCTCCATCGGCGCTTGATCTTTCAAAGCGGCCAACTGACCCAAAAGCTCTTTGTGCGCTTCGAGTTTAGTGAACGTATCCACCAATTCGCACCACCGCTCTTGGTTCCAGGAGCCTTTACGCCCCTTTCCTTTTGCTGACGGGCTATTGTTCATACCAGCTTGGCATTTCTGATAGTACTTTAGGATCTGCGCAAACAATGACGGCGAATAGGCGCCTAGTCGTTCTGCGTAGATCGACATCATCTCGTGGAATTTGGGGCTCTGGTCTGCTGACTGGCCCTTGCTCGCAGCAGCTTCAGTCACTTCCGTTATCATCTTGAACACCTCTGATTTCGCTTCTTTCACTTTGACTTCGAAGTGTTGATTCACGCCGGCGAGCATGAACTCCTTGAACGATAGGTATCGAGGCTCCTTTCCGTTTGCTATTAGGGCATCGTTTTCATCAGCTGCAAATTTGTTGAATGCCTCCTCCAGCAGCGACGCATCCTCCAGCAGCGGTGGATGATCTTTCACGGCGAGTAACTGACCCACAAGCTTTTCCTGCGCTTCGAGGTTCTTGATATTATCCACAAACTCGCACAACCGCTCTTGCCAGGAGCCTTGACGCTCCTTTCCTTTTGCTGATGGAGGGTTGGTGGCACCAGATTCCAATTCCTTGTCTTTTGTCGATGAATTGCTGGCAGAAGAGGTTGCAGGCTCTTTACCCTTTGCAGATGGACTTTTAGTAGGAATGGTTGCAGGTGCAGCGCCAGAGTTGGTGGGAGCGCTACGGACAGGGAGGGAGCCGTGGGGAAATGGCACATCTTGCTCTCCCCCGAAAGTATCCGGGAGAACAATTCGTCCAGAGCTGGAGGCACAAGATGAATGACTTCGAGGCATCGGGCCGGGGGAGGCCATCGTACCTTGAACGGAATCAACAACTTGTTCTACCCTATCTGATGGATAAGGCGGAATGAGACAGGGCTCTGACGAGGATGTGGATGAGACCTTTGCGTCCGGCATCGACCATTCGAGAGGTCCTTGAGCCGACCGTCGGATAGGCCGCATCTGAACAACATTGGATGTTGGTGGCACGGGATTTTTGTGGAAGTTCTCAATCGCGTCGCGCAAGGGCTTGGGGAGAACTCGTGAGGGAATCTCCTGGCCCTTCAACAGGGCCTGGGCGAAACACAGCGAGTACAAGGCGGAGTCTATACTGCCCGATTTGTCACAGTCCTACCACTCATTAGCAGATGAAAGTACAGAGCAGAACTGACAAGAACGTACCATGTGCTTGATCGGAAGGTTGGGACACCCCTCACGGTGGAAGGTTGCCATCACAAGGCTTTGAACCTGGGGAGGGCATGTGAAGCCATCACGGTCTTGGAGGGGGTCGTAGTGGGCAATGTAGTGTGGAAAACACCGATCCCAGTGTAACAGCGAGTAAAGCCCTGGTTCACCAACAATGAAGAGAGTATGCCGTCCGTACCATACCGCAGAAGGGTTGTCCCCCAAAGCTTGGAAGAGTTTAGGGGTGAACAGAAACCCATCGCTGGCTCTAGGATCGTTGAGCACCAATGCACATTCCTCAATGTCATCCAGATCTAGCTCTAATCGACTCCCAAGCCTTTCGAGCGTTGTCCATGTTACTGTCTTTGGCGGATCTGTTGGAATTGGAGGCAGGTTATTGGACCTGGCATGAAGTTCGGCGAGAAAGGATGGGTGTAAGTTATCGTCCCTCCCCAGGAGATATGGGTTGTCCATTGCGGGACTCTTGCTGCTGCTAGGAGTCGAAGGGGTATCAGGGACACGCATGTTGAAAGTCGAAGAGGCTCCTTTTTCAGGTGCTGCTGAACTTATGTTTTGATGTGTTTGGTGTAACATAAAATCTGAAGCTGACTCTCGAGGAGCATGCTATTTATAATGCTTCAGCAACCCTAATCTTGGGATAAGATCGGCTCTCGCTTAGGAAGAAGTTTCGAATAGCTCTTTTAGTTTCTATTAAGATGCAGAGAAGGCAACAAGAGAGTCCGAGCTTTATCAAAGAGGCAGTGCAGGATGTCATTATAGTGAGCCACGATGGCATGAACGCTTTATTCCCCTAGGTAACCGGCGCCTTGCGCCGTTACATTGGCGAGGCAGTCATCAGGAGTCCCGGATAAGAAGCTACAATACGCCGATTGGATCAGTGTGAAACTGGACATCGGCAGCCGCGAGTTGGATGCAGAATCGTGTCCTCGTCTTTATACTTTACTCCGTGGGTCCCTGGAGAGCTCCGAGCTACGTGGAATTGAAACTCAATTGGATACTGTCCGGCAAATGGATGCCAGAGAAACTTTGTAGCTTTTGATTGCTTCCATGAGGTTCGATATAAGATGGAAAGAATATCCAAAACCCTAAAGCCTCTGTAGGTCACCCGAGAGGTCAAACCCTAACCTAATTCGCATGTGTCATACTTTTCGTCCGATACTGCGACGTGTTCACGGTGACTAAGTTTTTCTCACTCGTGTTATCGTCACTTGCTGCCGTAGTCCTCATCTCAAAGGACTGCTCCACTGTGATTCCCTGGTCAACGCCTTGAAGGGGATGTTGTGGCTGCAGAGGGGAACTGTCTGGTGGCTGAACAGTGTTGGTGCGGTCCGATTTGGATGACTGTAGTGAGGCGAGGAAGCTGGGGAATGCTCGGGAGAATAGAGGTTTGAGCGAGGGGACGCAGGCGCACATGATGGCGATGTTGCACTCGAGACCGGACCATATTGCGATGTCGACGCCCTTGGCTTGGAAAGTGTTAGCATGGATTATTCTATGATTGGAAGGGGACCTACCTGGCCTCTGTACTATGGACACTGAACTGTACGCCCAGAGCGAGTACAGTCTGATGACAGCAACGATACACGCACTGCGTCTTATCAGCATGTTATCTCTACGGTAACGGAAGGGACTCACACTGCACCAGCTGCGAACACGCCCATGAGAACAAACTTAATTCTCCTCGCGATCTGCAAATTCCGGAGAAACGGCATCGGCGCTACCAGCAGCGTAATGTCGTTGACAATATTGATCCCCGCAAACGCATACCGCAAAGCTCTATTATTCAGACATTTCCCTGGTATTGAGTCATCCCAGTATTTCGCGACAGGGTAGCAGGTGAAGACGGTCAGCATAAGACATAGCGTCCCGTACACGGCATAGAATATGATGAGACTGATGAAGAGTCGTCGGGCGGTCGGTGTTATAAAGATTCGGAAGCATTGGAAGGATATCGAGAGCTTGATAGCGAGATGGCAGATGGTGTACGATATGACACTCGCTGTCGTCGCTTGAATAATCGGCGAGAGGAGTTTTGGGTTGGGCGGTAGGCCGAGACCGAATTTAACTTCTACTCATATCATTAGTGAAGGGTGATGAAACAGGACGATCAGTACTCACGTTGCATAACCGCAATCAAGAACCCAAGCGTGCCCAGCTGTGTATGTCAGTCAAAGTAAGCCACGACCGGATGAGTGCCAGTCACCCACATTCGCAAGAATAACAAACCCATCATCAACGCCGACATTTCTAACAAAGCAAACCCTCGTTATAAATCTCAATATTACAAAAACAGTAGCGAGGACAGTGAACAAGAACCCAAGCACAACCAGCGCATGGCACTCATCGGGCACAAAAATGTCGGCAGCATACATGGTTACAACATTTCGGAAAATTCGGAGAATAAATTCATGTGCGCGTCAATTGACAGACACGTCGGGACTTTATCACTACCATCTGCCATCGAAATTTGCCTGCCTACACATATTCTCCCTTTACTTCTCAGACATCACATAAAAATACAGCGTCCAACCTTGTCGCTCATCATCAGCTGCCGCGATGGCATTCAAAGTGGCGGATATAAAAGTATTTGTGTGGTCGTCTCATGATGTTTTATGCAAGGGATTGTGCAATGTCTTCGATCAAGACTCATTGCAGAAATGATCGACACGGCTTGAAAATGCGACTTGACTGTGCTCGGTTAGAGGAAAAAGCAAAGCTGCCCTTGTTTGAGAGTCTGCTGCGGTTGGGTTAGAACGAAGGATCGCTGCTAATAAAATTGCGAGGTAACATTCTGACATAGCATCTGACGGTCCCAGCCCTACTCGCGCGTGGCAGGCACGGATCCGAAAGCTTTCGGAAATTGTTTGGAGCTTGAATTTGAACAACCCCAGCTTTTACAGCCTTATCTCGGCCAAGCTTTCCGGGTCCAATCCGCCCTCCCGTCTTGCCCGTGTCTTGAAGACTACCCCTACTGCTGACGTGTGTCATTAGTCCCCGGGGCCTTTTCTCCGATGCTTTGTCCTTAAGAGGTGCCCTGCAGAAGGCAACAATGCATGCTTATTCAGTCAGAACAAGACCATTCCAGTAAGAACAATGGATGTAGATTGACCGCTGGGTACGTCGAGAGCAGCAGACCCAATCTCCCCAGCTCCACCTCTAATCCTTCAAACATCTACCGACAATGCGGTCCAAGTGTTTCTGAGTCTTAAAATCGTCTAGTATGTCGTTTAGATAAGATAAACTTCAGGCACCGGCCCAAGCGTCTGTCACATCAAAGGCGCAGTGTAACATCGCCCAGAAAATAGCGCTTACTACCAGACCAAAGCGCCACCAACACTGGCAGGAAACGGTGCGAAGGATTTGATTGCACAATGCAGACTTGTCTGTTGAGCTTGCTTAAATACGTAACCTGTGTAACCCGTAAATCAAGTTTTTCTGCTATGCTCTTCACCACTTTCTTTTGACCACAGTCGTTACATTCTTTTACCAACAGTCATTATAATGAAGTTCCTATCAGTTTTCAGTCTTTCTTTGACAGTCGCTGCCTGTAAGAGCACGCCTCCACCTGCCAAGTCGGCCAAGGTGGATGTTCATTCGCATTTTGTGCCGGATTTCTATGCTGAGGCTTTGAAGGATGCTGGCCATGTTCCTGGTCCTGATGGAATGCCCGGTATTCCCGTGAGTATCCCCAATTGGTAGTGTTGAACTTGCACTGACTTTTGCGTGTAGAGCTGGGATGTCGAGTCTCATCTGGAGTTCATGAAGGAGAACAACATTGAGCGATCCATTCTTTCAATTTCCAGCCCTGGTGTTTATCTCACTGTCCCTTCAAAGGATGCTACCAAGAAGGCCATTGACTTGGCCCGCAAGGTCAACGACTATGGCTCTGAAGTCAAGGCAAAGTACCCCAAGGAATTTGGGTTCTTCGCCTCTCTGCCCCTGCCCGATATTGAGGCATCGCTCAAGGAAATCAAGCACTGTTTTAACGAGCTTGACCCCAAGCCTGACGGTGTCGTCATGATGTCCAACTACTACGGTCTTTACCTCGGTGATCGCGATCTCGAGCCTATCTACGAGGCTCTGAATGAGTACAATGTTACCATCTTCGAGCACCCCACCACTCCCTGCACCCAATTCAACGGCCTCCGATTTGACATCGACAAAGACGCGCCTACCATTTCCCAACAGCAATGGCAAGCTCTCAACCGCCCCCTCGCCGTCCGTCAATTCGCCGCCCCAACACTCGACTTCCCCTTCGAAACAGCCCGCGCATTCGCAGATTTATTCTACACCAGCATGCCAACCAAGTTCCCCAACCTCAAGTGGATCATGTCGCACGCCGGTGGTGGTCTCATCCCCACTCTCGACCGAATTATCACCTACAGCTCTCTCTACCCCGGCCTAAACCTGACCGAGGAATCTCTGAAGGAGACGCTTTCCACCAACTTCTTTTTCGATCTTGCAGGACCCTGGCCCGTGAACTTTGCTATTCCTGCTTTGTTGCGCTGGGTGGATTATACTAGGATCGTTTGGGGATCGGATACTGTTTTTACGCCTATGAAGACCGCGGCTAAGTATGCTGCTGCTTTTGATGAGCAGGTTGATGGGGTGTTCAATGATGTCGCTAAGGGAAATGCTGTGCGCTCGGGTAATGCTCGAAAGCTCTTTGGTTGAATGGATTGACCAAAGCCGAATTATTTCGATGGATGCGGCAGACCGGTACAACTAAAATCTATATAATAATACACACTGTTAAGAAGTCGTTTTATCAAATCATACCCCGTAACCCTTGATAATTAATAGACACATGCTTTTCGCTCACGTATCGGACGTTGCTTGAATAACCGGCCGGAAACAACTATTGGTGGAGTTTCTCGCACCATGACCTCGGTCCTCATGCCAGGAACAGTAGTCTTGGCAAGATGCTCGGATGATAGTCCACCGGGGTTGCAGCATTTGGCCGGGTAAATTGGCTTCAACGTGGTATTATGCGGGGTGATCAACTCCCCACAATCGAATTCATCCACGGTAGTTGGCCATGTGGCGATGGGACCTTATGCGCCGGGTAATTAGCTATGTGTATATAACTGATGAGGTAGGTCAATCTTTATTGGGGTTTCCTGTTAAGAAACTCTTTTTACGTTGCCTAGCCATTCTTTCATCATGAAGTGAGTTCCAGTCTTGCTTAAACTTGCGGTGTTAGTCAACTAATGATACAAACAGGCTCGATCCTTCCAAACTCACCGCCTTCCTGGCCGCCAACTCAACCGGCGTTGGCGTCCTGGTCGTTCCCGGTGGCGGTTACAGCGTTCTCGCCAACGGCCACGAAGGCCGAGAGCCAGCTGAATATCTCAACACCCTCGGCATCGACGCCTGGATGCTTGAATACACTACAGCAAGCAAAATGTCCCCACCACTCTACCCGAAGCCCATGGATGAAGCCCTTGGTGCACTGGATCTCATTCGCCAACAAGCTCCCAACTTGAAGAAACTCGGCATCTGGGGCTTTTCAGCTGGTGGTCACCTCGCGGGAACAACACTTACCACTCCCAACACTAACCTCGATTTTGCCATCTTGGGATACCCTGTTATCACTCTTGAAGACGACTACACTCACGAGAACTCGCGATATAATCTTCTGGGTAATAACCCTTCCAAGGAGAAGATTAAGGAGCTTTCTGTGCAGAACAGAGTGAACAACAAAACGCCTCCGACATTCCTCTTCCACACTTCGAACGATGATCTTGTTCCTGTCCAGAACACCTATTTGTATGCTGAGGCTATGGCGAAGCACGGGCGAAAAGTTCAACTTGTAGTTCTTCCGGATGGAAAACATGGAGTTGGCTTGGCGCAGAATGATCCTGTTAGAGACTGGACTTCAGAGCTGGAGCGATTCCTCAAATATTCGATCTAACAGGCATTTAAGTAATGGTGCATTCCTTGTATATAAGGAGATTCTCGAGTACATTCTAACTAAAAGTCGCCGCTCAGTTGAAACCGTTGATTGAGTGAAACAAATGTACATCGCCAAATTAACAACTGCTACCACCTCCTCCCCCACCTGCCGCAGCACCAGCACCACCATCACCACCGGCAACACCAGCTACACCGGCATTGAAACTACTCGAACTCTTATTCTCTTCCCTCTTCTTGTACTCATAAATACACAAAAGCGACATGATAACAGAATGCTCAAAAACTGAACCCAAGTCCACATTGATCTGCACAGTCCCGGCAGTGCTAGAGCTCGTGAATACAGCCATGACCTGACCATTCGGATCCTGGAGTTTGAAGTTGTTGTCACTGAGACTTGAAGCATGCATTCCACCGACAGCGCCGTTATTATCTTTTATCCAAGTTAAAGGGACAGGCTGACCCGTGCTGGGAAGATTGAAAGTGAAACTCCAGCCATGATCATCCCTGCCGTGGTGGATCAGCTCTGTCCACTGCATATTGGAAGGGTTACCAAGACCGATTCTGAAAGACTTTGCATCCTTTCGGGATGTCTTTCTGACATTTGGGAAGTAGCATTCTCCCATAGGCATTCCTTTTACTGCGAAGGACAGGTCTGGTTTGTTTCTGCGGCTGTCTGAGAGTTTGAGAGTGTATATCGCTGGTCTATCGAAGTAGAGTTCAGGCCTGCACTCATAGCGATTGTGGAATGAGCGTCTGGTGGTCTTGTAGCAAACTGGTCCGCCCGTGCGGTTCGGGAAGGTAGTTATGGTGTTGTTTTGGGGAGGCTGATACTTGGACTGATCCTGAGGAGGATCAGCGTTTGGCATGACGTAGCCTTGTGGCGGCAGGACACCGTTTGGAGGGGCCTGGTATGTTGAAGTCGTATTCCTTGGTGAGGAAGAAAAATTGAGAGATAATTCAGCAGTGAAGACAATGAAGTTTAGGCGCAGGAGAGGCAAGGGTATATAACAGTTTCTACGTCTCGAACATGATTGTATTCAAAATAGAAAGATCGCCAAATGATATCACGCTACAGGGTCCTCGGCAACTAACCTTAAATTCGAACTGATCTGACTGGTCAAAACAGTGAAGGATCAATGGATCAAGTTTTGAGGTGCTGTCGCGGTGCTTACCAGAAGGGGAGTTTTGCTGCGCCTGCGCCTGGTAGAATGACATCAGGGTGGCAGTGAGAGCCAACACCATGTGGGGTTAACATGATCGCTCTCAGCCCTACAAGTTACAATCCATCGACACAATTGGGAACACATCAAATCCTGCTCGCAGAAGCCTGGTTGCCTAGAAGAGCAATATTTAAGCGGAACACTGTTGGTTTGGAAACATCTTCTACTCTGTCGCGTCTTCATACGAGCAAAATGTCCTGTTTCTTCAACCATCCCTCCTCAACTCCAACCTCGGCCTCCCCGTCCATGAAACCATGCACATACGTCGCGCAAACAATCCTGTAAAAGTCACCGGATCCTTCTTTCATATCTTCAGCCTTTCTCAAGATCATGGGGACTTTGCCACCATCCAAAACAGCAACAACATCACCCTCCCTCACATGTCGTCTCGCCAGCACAAACAATCCATTCTCCGTCATGACAAACATAAATTCCCTCAACGTGGTATCATTGCGCACTTTAGTCGTGTTAGATCCATCGTCTAGCTCGCTGTAGTCAAACCCTTCGCCAAGCTCGTAAGAATATACAGAGTACGAATTATACTTGTCGCTGGCGATCTGGATGCTGAAAACGTTAATGAGATCATCTTCTCTCAATCTTTCCTGATTGCTGATGTCCAGGACTTCAATCTCTTTTTCTCGGAGGCGGCGCATCCTCGGTGGGATTGTGCAGTCTTTCACCAGCGTCCTCCAAAAAGCTCGTATACAAGTCTCTCCGCTAGACACAGTTTTACCGTTGAAGGTTGGAGCATAGATATGCTCTGAGGGGTTCAAAACTGTGTCTCTATCAAAGTAGAGGTCCATGATGTCTTGGGCGAGATACTCCTGCGATGGGTCTTGGAGAATAGGCTTGATGTTTCCCAGAATAGTACCTCTTAGGGCCAGGATGTTCTTCTCCTTTCCAAGAAGCCGACAGGGCGTTTCGCAATCTTTGGACCCAGCATTGAAGATATCACGTTGAGCGAAGAGGGGTGCAACGCAATATCGGTGTTTGGCGTCAAACTCTGTAACCCAAGACGGCATGTTTTGATGTTCTAATTGTTGAAGCGTCTTATGCCCAGCGATACCCTCAAACGGATTCTGACATAGAATGTCGAGATTGCCAGCCAGGTTGATCAGTGCGGTAGTAGTCTCCTGATAAAGCTCTCCCACCGACTTCGTATAGTCGATATTGATACCATGGTCCTCAGTAACCAAGCCGAGAAGACCAAAGATCTTGTCTCTCGGATCTGTAGACTCCATCTCGCGGAAACGAGTCAACACGTCCATTAACCCTGAATGAACCTTTCCAGCCTCTCGAAACAACCGACGCTGGTCCTCGATGAGCTTGACCGTGACGAAGATCTCTCCCCACAATGGGTGGTTGAGCGAGTGACTCCTGTACATATGAAACGCATCAAAGTAAGGCTCATCTTTCAGTAACGCAGATAAACAATCCCAGTCCAGCTCAGCATTCTTGCATACCAGAGTCAGCCGCGGAGCTAGAGAGAGCTCTTGCATAACCCAAAGACGCTTCCAAATAGTTGGTGTGTCAAGGACCGCAAGGAGCCGTTCCTGCGTGTCATATTCCAGAAGGTAACCATCAGTTTCAGTTGTATCCTGTAGTTGTTTGAGTGTCTTGGAGTTCTTCGCAGTGATGTTTTGTATCAGCTCAATCCCTTCTTTAATAGTTTCTTCAACTTCATGACGGAGTCTCGGGCGGGCAAGCTTTTTGCTAGTATAGCGTCTTCCAATCATGGGGTCTATCCAAGCTATGTCTCTCTCGCAGCGAGAGTAGATCTCACGCATCAGCGCAACTTGTTGATTGCGCTCCTCGATGTCGGACTGGTTTATACATACTGCATCCACCCACAGTACACGAGGTTTCGTCTTGTATCTCAGATATGAGAGTGCGTACTTCAAACTTGGCGTAATGAGAAACTTTTGCTCGTTGAGAAGTATTGGTTCTGAAAAGACCGGTTCGCCCCAAACATAAGAAAGAGCTTCGTAGACAGGCGGCGCCGAGCCGTCCGCCGGATTTAGCGCCGCGTGGGAAAGAGAGCAATAGATCTGGTCGCTCTCTTCGGTGGCAGGTTGGAGAGTTAGCAGTCGAATTTCCTGCCTGGTGAGATCGAGTTGTTTGTAGACTTTGACATCGTTGCTCCGAATGTCCATCACGTCTTGGTTAACGTGTTCAGACATTGTCAAGCAGAACGCAGTCATGATATACACAGCACGTAGGAAAGACAATTGATGATAGAAATGCAGAGTGCACTGAGGTTGCAAGATCAGAATCAGCCCAGTGCTGACTTGAGCTGACGGGTACTATGCCGCAGTAAGACGAGCCTAGCAATGCAGGAGCGGGGTGAGTAAGCCGATGTAACAAAAAGGCTGCACAGCCCCCTGTCCATACACTAGAACAGAATGAGCAAAAAAGAAATCACTGCGGTTTGTGTGGATCGAACACACGACCTTCAGATATCACTTGGTGAAGAATGAAGTTTGACTTCAGTCTGACGCTCTCCCAACTGAGCTAAACCCGCTGACTAATTGTGATTGCGACAGATTTGATTGAGTCTATGTTCGAAAGCAGAATCGCGAACCCGACATTATCACCCTTTGCCTCACGTTTCTGTTGAAGAAATAGTTCAAGAGATATTTGGTATTGTTTGACAAACTTGATGATGACATTGCAAATAGAAATGCGCTGTCTCATCTCTGGGTGTATCCACCATCGACAGACAAAGCAGACCCAGTAACAAACGAGCTTCTACCCCCAGCTAGGTACAAAACACCATCAGCGATTTCCTCAGGCTGACCCATTCTCTGCATTGGAACAGCTGTCGAGATCCTCTCCTGCATCGCCTTCAGAACTTCGGGATTCTTAGTCGTCATTGGCGTTTCCGTATACCCCGGACAAATAGCATTGATGCGCAATCCATCCTTCGCGTAATCCTCCGACGCAGAACGTGTGAGGCCAATTATGGCGTGTTTTGCCGCCGTGTATGATGTAGAGAGCGGAATACCGACAAGTCCTTGGATGGAAGAGAAGTTGATGATAGAGCCGCGCTGAAGCTCCCTTCCATTGATGGAGGATTTGATGCGATCTTGCTTCAGCATGACTCTGGCAGCAGCTCGTAGCACAAAGAATGTGCCATTGAGGTTGATATTAAGAACGCGGTTCCAATCGTCGGTTTGAGCAAATGCTGCTCCGCCTTTGTGCTTTATCGCAACACCTGCAGCGTTGACGACGTAGTCAATACGACCAAACTTCTGGACCATGTCGTCGACGACTTCATTGATGCGATTTTCGTCTGTTACGTCTGCATGGTAGAGCTCAATTCGGAAACTCTTGTTGGATGAGAGACTTTGTTGCTCTATCTCCGTCTTGACAACTTGCAGAGCTTCGAGACTCAGGTCTATAAGGGCGATGCCAGCGGAGCCATCTTTTGCAAAGGCTTTGGCGCATGCGCGGCCGATCCCTGAGGCGCCTCCGGTTATTAAAGCGAAGCCGGGAACGTCCATTGTTTAGTCAAATGATGGCAATAGTATGAGTGTAGTTGATCAATAGAGAATGCGAATAATGTTGGTTGTAGTACTGTACTGACTCACTGACTATCTGAAGGACTGCTCTTATACTGTCTCATATGGACTCTGTCCATGTTGTATCATGTTCTGGACCTCTTGCTATTGAACGCCCGACATCCGAAGCTAGTCTGGTGAAGCTTGCCCACTTTGTCAGTGCCGGCTCGGTATCTTTCGTGTGCCCCACCAAGATCAGCCATCAGATATAACTTTCCTCTTTAGAATGCGGGGTTGGCATGATTATGGTCTGAATGCATGGCTTTGCAACGTGGAGCAATGGGTGAGTGAAGGAACAATGTGTTGCAACGTACAGCAACGTGTCAAACATTCATGGGCCACACAACAGGAGGAGGCCTGATAATCATGTAATTACTGAAGCCGTAGAGGCTACCCTACAGCGAAGTCTTTGATTGATAGTCCATGAATGTCACGAAAGACAATCGATATGAACATTGAACAAAGCCGTTATTCATGGCACAGGACATATGTTAGTAGACCTGGTATTTTGTCAAGCTTACGAATGTTGTTAAAACTTTGACCTTGTATTAGACTCTCAATGGCGACTCTTCTACGCCGGCGCGAGAGTCGCAAATAATCGTTAAAAACAGTTGCAGCCACCGTAAACGTACGAGCTGAGGCATCTTCAGCAGTAAAATGGACTTTCAATTAATGGAACCAAACACATAACCGTGATCTAAGAAAATACCAATCCCTGATACCCCATCTTCTTGACCTCATTACATCGTCGACGATACTCAATCGTACTGCCACTATACCTAGCAACACTCCTGACAGTCTTGCCCTTGACATTCTTATTCACACCCGTCATCCAGCTATCAATCTCATTCAACAAAGTCTGACTCTCACTGCATTTGAAAACATGCTCAGTCCACTCCTCAACAGCCTCTTCAGTAGGCTCGACAGATGTATAGCCATTATCTTTGCAGTGCTGTAGCAAATCCGTGATAGCTTGGACTGCATGCTCAATGCTGCGAGTTGCATTGCCAAAGGGTTGGTGAGGACCAAGAACCATAAACATATTCGGCATGGAAGGTACCGTAAGGCCGAGGAATGTTCTAGGGCGATGATCAAGCCAAATTGCTTTGTCGGCTTGCGGAGTGTCGCTGGTCGCGATCAAGGGACGGTCATTCTTGCCATGCCACTCGATAGCACTGAAAGCGCCAGTGATAGCGTTGAAGCCCGTAGCACAGATCAGAACGTCAAGTTTATGCTCGTTTCCATCAGACGTCAAGATTCCAGATGGTGTGACACGATCAATAGGCGTTTTCTGCAAATCAACAAGATGAACATTTGGCTTGTTATACGCCTCAAAGTAACCACTCTCAAGCGGTACCCTTCGCGTTCCAAAACCATGATTCTTGGGGATAAGAGACTCCGCCACGGCAGGATCGTCGACCCGCTGCCTGATCTTGTTCGCCATGAAGTTGGAGTACAGACTGTTCGCATAGCGATCGGTGTATGTGTCCGAAAAAACACCCAGCCATTTTCCGAAGCCAGGTTCATTATACAGTTTCTCCCACAACTCGAGCCGCTCTTCGTCAGTCACTTCCAGGGACTTTCGTGGGTCGGCCTTGTGCATGAAACCAGATGTGCTCTCAGCGCAAATTTGGAAGACTTTGTCGTAATTCTTCTTATGATCGGCCATGTCTTCAAGTGAGATTTCGGAGTTGTGGAGTGGTGCGGACCAGTTGGCTGTGCGCTGGAAGACGCTGATTGACTTGATGTTGGGCTCCTTGGAGAGTGATGTTATGGTCTGGATACCAGTTGCTCCTGTGCCAATGACGCCGACATTCTTGCCGGCAAAGTCGCGGCTTATGTCGAGATCTTTTGGCCAGCGTGAGGTGTGGAATAATGTTCCCTTAAAGTCCTCGATGCCTTCAATAGCAGGCAAAGTCGTCGCAGATAGAAAGCCCAAGCCACTAACAAAAAAGGTGGAAACATATTGGTTGCCAGTCTCATCGACAAAAGTCCAAGTATGGCCCTCCTCATCCCAAGTCGCCTTGGTAACGATGGTATTGAGCTGAATATCATTGTAGAGGTTATGCTTCTCCGCAAAGTACGTGATATACTTATGCGTCTCGGGTTGAGCAGAGAAAGCTTCCTTCCAATGCCACTCGTCAAGAAGCTCTTTGTCGAAGGAGAAGCAGTATGAAAGTGATTCCGAGTCGAAGCGACATCCTGGGTAGGAGTTCCAGTACCATGTGCCGCCTACGTCGGGAGCGGCATCCAGAACTTTGATGCGCCAGTCCGGGAAGCGCTGCCTGAGATGATAGAGGGTGCATAGGCCAGAGAGGCCTGCGCCTAGGATGAGGACGTCGAACTTGTTGGTCGAGTTTGGTAGAGAGCCCATTGTTGCGGTTGTGAGTGTGAAATTCTGAGATGTAAATCTGTGATCGAATCTGTTCTGGCTATTCATGGAACATGGACTTTATACCGCATGCTGTTGAGATCTTCGATCTGACGGTTGAGATTGTAGGCAGTTGGCGAGTCTCCAATGTTCAAATTACTAATCGGGACAACCTGGAATCAGAATGTAGCCGAGCAATTGACCTTCTTTCCCCTCCAGATAAAACCTTCCTCTTTTGTTGGTGGCTTTACAGCTGAGTTGTAGCGCACTCAGCCTGTCCAATCACCACCTTTGCGTGGTAGATAACGGATGCAACAGTGCGGGGAGAACCTTGTCGCAAGACACGAGGCCAGCAAAGGGCGTCGCAGCGTTAGACTACGGCTTCTTTTTCCGATACATATCCCCTGCCGTAGACGACCTCTGATAACATCAGTCCCGGGCAAGTTGTGTGGCGTACATGCCCGACCCGATGGCGAAGTTTCAATTACTATCATATGGTAGAAAGGCGTTTGTGGTGTACAATCCACCAGCCTTCCTCATATAGGATCTACACTATCAGCATCAATGGTCGCTCCGGTTAGGAAGGCCTTTCCTGGCCTCCCCGATACCCGGGGGACGAGGAACATCGTTACCAATTGAACATGAATTGTAACTTGTGGTAGCAGTACGTTAGAATTTGGAATTACTTGGAACCTACGTTTGTTCAAGAACACTTCTCCAAACATATTAAGCTTTGCGTTAATGAGGTTTATGCTGTTTCTATGTTTTCTTCACTAGATCCGACTGTGAGTTCTCGTCGGGGCTATACTGAAAACAATACTACCACCTGTAGAATCGAAGTCAAGACTGACCCCGTTTGTAATGAATCTGACGCCACTCGTAACTTGTTATCGTCTCGAGTATTGATCTATAATGACGTTATTCGGTACCCCCGGCAGATCGTTAATAGGTGGAAATAGGTTTCACGCATCAGTTGAAGGTGCAAAGTCTCGAGCGCCACAGCTGGCTGTTGAGGTGAACAATGTCTCACGTAGAGCCATAAAGAAAGCTATGAGCGGCACAGACCAAAGATGTGGTGAAGACCTTCTACCTGTTAAGCCATTGAACTACCTGTTAAGCCATTGAAAAACAGGATATTGTGCATTGGAGGCTGAGACAGACTTCCAAGAAGAGCATTCCCGCCACCGATGGCGTGCACCTACAGGTGTTCGGACGGGATGGCCTCAATGATCAAGAGGGGTAGAGATAGCGAATTGAGCTTTATATTGAAACATGCAGATAGGCCTATGGACTCACTTGGCATATGTATCATCGTTTGTTAAAGCTACCGCAACCAAGCTCATGTACGAGAAGACGCCTGATAAGTATCCGGGGAGAGTACTTGGGGGTGATCAAAGGGTTACGGTAGAACAAGCCTTGGCAGGCATAGCCGTGAATCCAGCCCGTCAGATACTTCTAGACGAAGAAATCGGAACGCTTGAGGATGAGAAAGACGCCAACTTTGTTGTTCTGAGACAGGACACCACTTCATCCTCGCTCGATGCCAAGGAAATTAGCAGTGATTTGGTGCTAGAAACTTGGTCCAAAGGACGTCTTAGGTCACCACGCGGGTAGTGGGAGGTCTAGTTGGGACTTGATAAGGCGACATTTATCCGTCGCTATCTCAGTATTTGTCAACATTACTAGATACTAGATTGCACGAAATTCTGTCTATGTAACCTATCTTGATGCAAGCTGCAGTGCGTGAGTACAGTCGTAGCAGCCATCTCTTCCAAGTTAGGAAAGTTTCCCCAAGAGTCGCCGATAACCGAAAGGCGGGGAGGTCCATTTCAAGCTAGCCCGACATCGCTATCTTTCTCCCCTACAACAACCCTGTCTACGACAATCACATCTCCAGTCTCTAAAATGAAGTCACATCTATTGTAAAGCAAGTCTCTTCAAGGAGAAATTTTCTTTCGATATGTCTTCCTCAAAGAGGAAACACGACCCTCGGAGCAAGCGCCTACCGGGGCGACGAAGCCGATCGTTCGGGGGCTGCGTCACTGTACGTTCTTCCTCCGTCATGATCCACCCGCATACGCTTACAACGCCTAGTGCCGCAGTCGTCGTGTGAAATGTGATGAGGGCCGTCCTGGATGCTCTATGTGCAGTATCGCTGGTGTTGACTGTGGAGGCTACAACAAAGATCTCATCTTTGACATTGATGATCCATCAACTGCAACGACACGGTTCCGACGGCCTTTGCTTACAGAGAAGGAACGTCGATGTATGAGTGAACGGATTATTCATGAGGTTCCACCTGGCTTAGCAAGCTGGCACTTGTCCAAAATTGAGGACGAATGCGAGAAAGCGCCGTCTGATGTCCAGATATCGCGAGGCCCGTTTGGAGCTTTCAGAGTTACAGGAGATCAGCATCGAGAATGTGCACCTAGCCTGGATGCACTGCCAGAGGACGTTCTCGATACTTCGGACTTCCAAATCGAAGATCAGGACGACTTCATCCTTCCGGATTTTGACGACGATATCGAGCTCGTGCGTTTATCTGTCAATACGTCCACGGCTACTTCACAGCAGATAATTCGACAACCTCTGGATTGGGTCAAGGTTCTAGATACTCTGCCTGTAGGCGACTGGCTAAGCCCTGGACAATTTGACCTCCCAGACTGGTGGGACTCTACGGTTATTGGTCCTTGGCCCGACGGGTCTACAGTTACACCAAAACCTCCATCGCCAATTCCATCACCACCAGTCATTCAAATGGAAGCGCGCGGTCTGACAGTATCTCAACATTCTCCCGGTCCAGGTGTAGTGATTGACAGTAATGTCCCTCAAGATGCTGTCTTGCTGGTCAGACATTATGCCACAACAGTGCTTCGCGGTCTGACTCCATACCGCCACAGCAAAACACCATGGCACATCCTCTTCCTCCCACACATCAAGAGCTGTTTAGCGGCTCTAACACTAGGAGAAGAGATGGACCACGCTAGCCTATGCGCATTTTATGGCACACTATCCATCAGCGCCTTCAGCATTGGTGGAATTCATGACTCGAACAAATGGCTGGAACAAGGCAAGACATATTACCAACAGGCTCAAATCCATATACGCGCCATGCTGAAGACAGCATATGATATACCCAAAAGGGCAAAGTATAAGTCCATTCTAATGGCACTTCTTACCATGGTACAAATTGAAGTCCTCTCTGGTAATCGAGACGAAGCCGAGTATTACTTTCTCGAAACTGAGAAGTTCATCCGTTTGAGAGGGTTGAATCGGCGAAAGTCCCGAAAGGTCCGACTACTGCACCACTGTTATGCCTTCGAGCGGCTTTCTCATGAGAGTACCTTTACTGAAAGTCGACTCAATGTCGACCATCGCAATCGCGTACGCGAGGCGATTGAAGCAAGCGACGCTAGACCCTTTAGTCTGGACAATCTCTCATTCCGTCTTACTACATGGCGGGATTTGGATCAAGAAATGCTCAAAGTGAAAGGTCAAGTAGAAGGCGAGAACGACCTCCATCTTCAGCATCCTGGCATTTGGTCTGCGACACTGTATCCCGAGATCTTTGGGGTACCAGAACTTCATCTCTTCATGCTATCGCTAGTCATCCGTCTCGCTCGAGAGAAGGTTCAAAGCCAGGAGGAAGCCATTCCACTGAAAGAGTTCATGGCTCGTGCCAAAGCCGTTGAACGATGGATAAAGCAACTCCACGTGCTACGCCAATCACTATGGATAGCAGAGACGCCCGCAGACCCAGAACAGCAACAGTCACTCGATTTGCTTAATAGCCTGGCAGATACTATGCAACATGCGCTTTCAGTCTACTTCTATCGGAGGATCTATGACCTAGATCCGGCTATGCTTGAGAAGCATGTCCTTGGTGTGCGTGATCGGCTTCTAGAGTTTGACGATTCAGATGCGGGAATGGGATACGGGTCGTTGAGACTGATATGGCCTGCTTTTGTGGCGGCTTGTGAGACGGATGATGTGGATATTCGCGCATCATTCGTAAAGTGGTTTGAGGAGGCGGGAAGAAGGAGTGGTCTGAGAATATTTAAAGAGACAAAGGAGAGGATTGAACAGGTCTGGATTGATAGGGACGGAATCAGTGGTATAGTGTTACTGTAGTTAATCGCGACCATATGTTACAGTTATTAACACTCCCTGACGATAACTATTTTGTCGCACTCTGTCAAGAACAGGTAATCGTCAGCAATCTGTGATTATTATTGTGTTACTTTTATCTGTATAACTCGGGACTTACGCCTCGGAAAAGCTCAAAAGATAAAGGTAATCGTCAGGCCATTCGCTCCCTCACACGGTTAATCCGTTGAAGCCGTGATTTGCCTCTTCGGCGGTTGACAGGACGCACCTGGATGATACACAATGCCATCCCAGAGCGGTAATTCACATCCTGATATTACCTACTGCTTTAGAGAATCAATGATGTACTGCAGCCACCACGAAGGTGCGGGGAAGTCAACCAATCACCCTGCATCGAGATATAAGACGAGAACAGCTACACTCTGCACTTGAAGACCACCCTCGTTCACATTTGTCTACTTCAGAACATCATGGCATCTTTCGAAGGCAAAGTGGTATGTCGGCTTACTTACTCGAATGCTTCCAGGACTGACTCTCCAGATCGCAATCACAGGCGCAGCCTCCGGCATGGGCCTCGCGACAGCCCAACTCCTCGCCTCAAGAGGCGCCATCATTTCCCTCGCAGACATCAACGAAGAAGCCCTCAAAACAGCGAGATCCTCACTTTCTGGTGACAAACACGTCTACCAGGTGGTGGATGTCAGCAAAAGCGACTCCGTCAATTCATGGATCCAGAAGACAGTTGATACATTCGGCAAGCTCGACGGTGCTGTCAACATGGCTGGTATCATCGCTGAACCAACGCCTCTTACTGGGTACACCGATGAAGTCTGGGATAGAATGTTTGCAGTTAATACGAAGGGTGTGTTTAATTGTTTAAGGGCGGAGTTAAGGGCTATGAAGGACGGCGCGAGTATCGTAAGTGAAGCAGTTGAGGGTGTGGTATATCGCTAACTGTGGTTTAGGTATCCGCTGCGAGCGTCTTTGGTCAATTTGGAGCACCTGGCCATGTTGCCTACTGCGCGAGTAAGGCAGCTGTTATTGGACTTTCCAGAACAGCAGCGAAAGAGAACGGACACATTCGTGTCAATTGTGTCTCGCCAGGTATGTTCATTCGTTCAAGACTCCTGGCTTGGCTGACTATCTCAGGCTCTGTGAGCACTGCTATGAACCAACATGACGACCCCGAACATGTCAAGCGCAGTCTTGCAGGAACTGCCCAGAAGAGAAGGGCGGAGCCAATAGAGGTTGCTCGTGTCATTGCGTTCCTACTCAGTGAAGAAGCATCTTTTGTAACTGGCGCAGTGTATAACGTCGATGGCGGTTGGGTATGCTAGTAGCACATAAATGAAATCTATTGGTATCGTCTACTCTAAAACAAGTGATATAAGCAAAACATCATCATAAATATCGCCAACTGCCGGCCTGGACTCATCATTACACCCAAAGATTCCACAACCTGCGTATCACCTTCTAGCCTCTCCGTCAACTTCTTCCTATCGACGTCCTGCACACTCACACCCTCCTCAATCGCCAAAACGGCAGCTGTCGCCGCACTTTGTCCCAAAATCATATAAACCGGCTCCATCCGTATTGCTGAAAGCGCAATATGCGACGCGCTCACTGTGACAGGATTGAGAAAGTTCGTAGCGTCTTTCTTTGATGGGATAATGGAGCCGTATGGCATGCTGAACGGTCCAGGGTTGGGAACGTGAATGAGACCCTCGTCATAAATCCGATCGTCGACGATGACCCGTTCGACTTGGTGCACGTCGAGAGTATAATATCCCACCGCCACGATAGTATCGTTATACTCTTTCGGGTCCTGGATATCGTCTTGCTTCATCATATACACCCCGTTCATGCGTCGCGCTTCGCGGATGTAAATCTCATAAGGCCAATTCTCGTTGTTCACCCACTCATCTTTGGCGTAGCCCCAAACTCCAACTTTCTCGCGGATGTGTTCCGGGACATCTTCGTGATTTGCTAACGTCCAGAGCAGTCCTTGGGCCCAGACTTTATGTCTATGCGCAGTTGCTTCGCGGTCTTTGTAGGAATATTCTGCGTAATTGGATGTTTCGTTGTTACTTCCGCCGATGAGATCTGTGCTGACGAGATCAGCTGCGTTGGTATCGGTTTTCAAGTTCGGCATGAGTTGTGTTGTAAAGAACGGTCCTTCGTGGCCGGCTTTGATGTAGCGGAAGAGAATTTCGTAGTCGGATTCGTTGTAGTCCTTCGGTTTGAAGAATTCCTTCTTGTTATCCTCTTTTTGCGTTAAAGAGAGTCGATAGTTGAAGGCCTGAAGGCGATGGTCTTCTTTTCCCTTTGCGTGGTAAGCACCGTAGTTAGTGAGTTCTCGTCCAACGCCCGGAATAAAACCGCTCTCAGAATCATCCTCGTCGTTAAATGGATTAATTTGTGAAAGTCGATTCGCCTGATCCAGGTGAAACCCAGCTGCGGACTCGTTAAATTCCTGCTTATCTTCGCGCCCCACACGATGTGAGATTCCTGCTGTGTCCATGAGATCGCCTTCATATCCCGCATCAATGAACATCTTTCCCGAAAATGTTGAGCCGGACTCTGTTTGGAAAGATTTGATCTGCGTTCCGCTCATATCCACGCCCCCTTCTGAGCGGACGATAGACTCATTCCGAAAGACGGGGATTTTCTCATCTTTAATCCATTTCTCCAAGATCTTTTCGGCGACATGAGGTTCAAAGGTCCACTGGACATTATCCCCAATAGCCATACCCGGTTGAGCTCGGATCTTCTTGTCGATATAATTATTTCTCGTTTCGTATTTCCAGGCATCATCGTTGTCGTAGTATTGGTAGACCTTTTCATAGAATTCTCTCGCAATACCACCAATCGTGCTCCCATCTTTTGAGTCTGTCCATCCCAGACCAGAAACCGTCAATCCACCGAGTCTTTTCCCAGGGAATATTATTGCAGCGGTTTTGTTCATCCGAACAGTCTGAATAGCAGCTGCTATAGCAGCCACTGTGTTGCCATAAATAACCACATCGGAATCATGAGTGATAGCTTCAGATAAGACAGTTGAAACAAAGAACGAACAAAGCAGAAACAAAAATGATGACGCCATGGTGAAAACTGGCTGCAAGCCACAGCACAGTTGGAAGAGTGAAAAGAGAGGAAGTAAAAACGAAAAATGGGAATCCGAGGAATTATGCAATTAATTAGTTTAATTATTCAAGTCTAGAACAATGCTGACCATCAACCATGTGGGTCTGATTGACGGCGATTCCCTAGCTAGGGGCTGTGCCTTGGCTACTTGCGTCCAATCCGCGGGAACCGATAAACACCATGTCAAGATGATTGGTTCTGTCGTAGCGTCTGTGGATCTGGACCAGAGTTCTCGATTTCGCCAAGGTCAGATCTCTTACAAACTGTAAACCAATTGAGACTGCAGATTATCGTTAGTGGTTTCACGGGCATTACCCTTTTCATGACAATCTCACACCGGCCGAAGCCTGACTTTGTAAATGGGATTGTAAGTTACAAAGTGTTTGGAGATCGGCATGAAGCATTGATGCCGTGTTTGCCAGAACCACTTAAAGTTTAATGACGATGACGTTTCTCAAACTCAATTCTCCAGAAATAACACCCACTATTGAAACGTCATATCACTCTCTGTAGCTCCCTTTATCACAGATATGATATGCAGACCTGACTAAGCTCGTGTCCAGTCTTGGCAATCTACTCAGAAGAACTCGTAAACACCACGTAGAAAAGCCGTCCAATCTGCTCCGGCGTCAGCTCTGGACAGTTAAACAGCTAAAAACCTCTCTAACTTGATCAAAGCACACCTGTCCCCTTCAACATCTGAAATGTATTTGTTGTACTGACTTGATAACCCGGGACAGTAGGTCGTTATAGCCTGCCCTTCACTTAGACCATCGGTCACAAGAAGGAGTCTAACTGACCCTCCTTCCGGAATCACCGTCACCTTATCGTACATCCAGATCAAAAGCGCCGTTCTGAATTACAACCGTGTAATTTATACTAAACCCTTGTTGAAGAACCCTCCCCTCAAGAAAACTCAAATAGACATTACTATACAAGCTGCGACTCAACAGATCCAATCTCCAAAGCTTACCCTTCGCTTGACTTAAGACTATTCCCCGATACTGTAACAACACAATCGCCCGACGGTCCAACAACCAAGCCCAAATTGAATTTGCATTTGTAATGCTTGGTGGGACCCACCACTTTCGAACGCTCTCCAGTTTTGTCCCTGGGTGAGTTTCAAGACCAACCTTGTGGAGTACCTTCATTCCACGTTTCTTCCCTGCGGTTGATCAGCAAGCAGGAGCGGGACAGCTTCAACACAGATGACTCACCTTCTTGCCTGATTGCCGGAAAGTGCGACCTTTTCCCACCCAGCCACATGATCTCCTCAGTCCATCTCCACGGGCCAGCTTTTGCCAGTATCCTGGTGATGCTGATGGTTGTTGGTTCACACGCTTGATGGTATCTCCATACTTTATTCGCCAACCAATCCTTTCCCCGGAACCCTCCGCTATCGACAACCATTGGGCAATCACTGTTTGTAGAGAGAACCAACTCAGCCAAGGGGCGTGCCTATATTTGTTAACCAATAGAAATAGACTCTGAAGCGAGTGACATGTTTGAAAAACGGTGCCACCAACATGTACGTGTGGAGACCTCTCTCACACAGTACATCTGGAATCGTGGAGGCCATCATTTGACTCATCCACTGAGGCTGAACATCCGTGCATATTCAAATTAGAGTCTCTTCGTCTCTACCTCCTGTAAAACAAGCACGGCTCCCCGCTCAAGATGCACCCTGACTTTTCATTCCCCCTTTGACATCAAATGTCAATTCAGTCTGCTCTCCCAGAGGTTTCAAAATCTTACCTGAAATCGTTTACATCCCTGTCGTCCGCAAATTGAGCCTAACACCATAACCATGTCGCTCCCTCAGAGCAACGAGGCTTCAATGTCCACAGTAGCACCTACAATGACAGTAGTGGAAACAGCCACCATAACGGAGACGATCACGGAGACGACAACCACAACTCCAAAAGGAAGTCATACGGGATGGCCAACCTCTGCAATCATCGGAATTGCAGTTACATCACTAGTCGCTGCTGTCGCTATTTTTGTCATCGTTGGCTTGTTATACCGGAAGCGACGCCAGCATGAACCTTCACCGGTGATATTTTCCGGGACATCTCCCGAGACATCTTCCGATGTATCTTCACAGGCATCTCCCCATGCCCCGCGAACGCCATCACCAATATACAGCGGAACAGCTACAGGTTTCATGGTGCAACCAAATGGTTACCTATTGACAGGAGCATCTGACAGCGACATCGAAGGAGAGCTCAGGTCGATGGGCCTTCTGATCCAACGTCACGTTCGCAGTTTCTACCATCGCGACAGCAGTCCAGTGACGCCAGAAACTCTCCACTCATCGCTTCGCCAGCTTCAGCTAAGTGAGGCTACATGCCGTAGGGTTGTGGAATTGTCCATTGATCCGAAAACCCGAGGCGTCGCCATTCGCCATTTATTGGCGGTTGTCATCTTCTCAAACCTGGACGTCCACACCGTTGGTTCGCTTTCTCTCTTACCGCCAACACTCAAGGAACTGTCACGGTCGCGCGCCATGATCTCCAAAGACCAAGGGGACATTCTTGGTAATGAGACCACATGCATCCATTTTTGTTTTGCTGAGCTGAGCTGACATGACCTAGTTGAAACGGCTTGGGTATTATGGCATAGACTGACAGCCTTCCTTATGCACGAGAATCCTCACAGGGGAGTCCGTTTGCGGCCACCTCCAAGCGTGGAGTCTCAGGTCGAGGCGCTTATCACCCTACTACAACAATACTTGGTCCACTTTGTTCGAATAGACGACGATGACTCCATTAACAAGCAACAAGCTGGTCTCGCTGGTGTCTTTCGGCAATGCGTAAACTTCGGTTACGAGGTCTTTTCACACCCGACTGACTGGGAATTTACGTGTCCACAACAGGAACAGGAACAGAACGTTGTTGTTTTGCCGGGCCTCTTAAAGCGTAGCACAAACGAAGGGAGGTTTTGTACACCATCAAGGATGCTTCGGCCTCCAGAGATTGCCGCACCAACGGACGAGTCCACGGACTTCTATCAGGTGTGGATGGAATGGAATCAAAGTTGAACAATTATAGCTCGCAATTTACTTGATTTAAGTTTGAGTTTTGTCTTGTAGCCAACCGATGATTATGTTGCTGATTCAATGGCCCTAACGACATGCACCCACCGAACCTCCCCAACCCTCCAGCTGTCAGTAATGCAAGAACTGGTTGATGGTTGAACACCCTAAAAGTCGCATAAGTCCTCATCATATGGATCGGTGAAGGGAACCCTCTCCACGGTCCGGGGGTTGAAAGGATCAAATGCTAACTGCCTAGACTCATCAGCGTCTTTGTACTCTAATAAGTACAGATTTCCATCCAATTTAATGCCTTGATCTTTTGTTTGTCCACTAGGGCTGAAACCAGAGGGTGTTGAGGTCGGCCGCCCCTTTGTCCTCTTTGTCCTCCTTTTTGTCTCAGCATCTTGCAAGCCAAACATGGCTCCCGCTCAGGATGCGCCTTGACCTTTCGTTTTCTATTTTATATCCATCATCAGTCCAGCATGCTTTCCCAAATATTCTAAACTCTTATCTAAAGTCTTTACAAGCCTTCTTTCTTCAATATCCTGCATACATTCGCAGTCATGGCCAAAGAATACTTTCTTGTCCCAAACTTTACCACCGCACCACCCCCAGAGGGACCTATCAAGCTCGGCTCCATCATCCGCAACATTAATGAATTCGAGCCTCTCAACCAACATCACCAGGCGATCCCCACAACGCAACTCTCCTCAGTCTATGTTCAAGAGTCGGTTGATATCTCCCTAGACGAGCTTCATTCGGGCCACGCAAGCTTGACGGCACGCGCCTTGGAAGTGCTTGGCCTGGCCCAACGTACCGAAGGCATCGACGGTATAATCTCATGCGAGCATCTCGAAACCCAGGCCTTCAACCCGACCCCGTCCTACATCAGGGACAGCATGGATGATCGACGCGTCAGGTCTTTTATGAGATCAAGCATGTTCAGAATACCAGTGTACATGGTGACAGGTCTAAAGGTTGCCCGTGGTGCCAGCTTCGTCAGCCAGGCGGAGAGTTGGATAGGCTCGACGGATTTCATCGTCGCCTTCAAAGTAAAGAAGGTATGGATAGACCGTAAGGAACAGGTCCATTACCAGGGGCACACAAAAAGGGCTGTGATGGCGGACAATACGCCCCTCGATGATGAGGTCACCTTCACTCTTCGATCTGATGACCATCTCACGCCCGAAGAAGTGAATCACATGTTGAAAAAGAGAACATGACATTGTACGGAGGCCAGATGGAATTGTAGTGGCTCAGCTCAATTGGCTTCAACTGTATCTTAACCTATACATTTACTATCGTATGACTATTTGAGACTCATCCACCTAATTTAATAGCTTGCATGAACCAGTGACCGTAAACCTCAGGTGAATTAGTGTTCGGCTACTATAGCGGGACATACTTAGGCCCCAAGTCAAATAAAAAACTGCCTACTCCTGTTAAAAGCAGCCCGGTGTGGAAGTGGTGTTAACTTGCCATGGCAGCGCAAGAGCTAGAGAAGAGAGACCTCTCGGAATACATTGCCATTTACGAAGAGCTCTTAGAAATGCGCTGGTTGATCCAAACTCTATACCACGGGAGACCGCGGCGCAGTAATTGCAACGCTTTTCTCCAATCACCCGGGCTCTTTTTACTCACTACGATACGTCACTCGAACTTGGCATAATACGCTCACTGTTAGTAGTAAGAAGCTCAATTAAGTCGTCTTGAACAGTCTGCTCTTCATTCTCATCCTAATTGTGTCCATATGGTTTATGGCTTTGCGAATATGGAAACGAAAATACGTTTCCCGTTGACCTTGAAAGTGAATAGGCTTTCGCAACATCTTCAAAGACTTTCATGGGGTCCACGGTCAACTCGTCGAATGGTAGATCGGCCCCCATAGTGCTTGGCATGGCCAGTTGAAGTGCAGGTCTGGTTCATCTGATAAAATTGGTTGCGCGCGTCGAAGGTCGCAATACGTGGCATGTGAACAAGATAACGGTAACGATTGATGATACTTGGCAAAGTGGTCTAGACCGGCAGTGACAGGGAAGGACAGCGCATCTGATGAACAGCCGGGTCTAGAAAGCTTGGCCAGGTGAGCCAGGATTTATGGGCCAAGAATAAGCTCATTTCCAAATGGAAGTTGCCGTGTTCTGGAGTCCTGGGCATTGGGGGCATTGGGGGTCAACACACACTAAGACAGCTACGCCGCTTTGCCTCGCCATTTGGCATATGTAGAGACCACTGAGCTTAGTACATAAAAGCAAATTTGAATTCCGAGTCTCAACAACTAACAAGCATCACGTGCGAGTTAACTCGGTCTGGTGGTCTAGTGGTATGATTCTCGCTTAGGGAAAACCCTATAGCATAGCTTGCGAGAGGTCCCGGGTTCAATCCCCGGCCAGACCCTTCCTTTTGCTGTTCTGGATAAGTTCTACATATCTGGAATTATTTCTTTTTGTTCCGGTTAATCTGTGCATACGAAATCTCTGGATCAATTTATGTCTTGTTGAGATCTTGGAAGGAATTGGCGTCAGTCACTATGAGAGTATCTTGTGCGGGTAATCAGACAACTTGTTCAAATCATTGACTTGTGTATACAACCCCTCAAGGTGAACTCCTCAACTCATCAGTTTGTGTCTTCCAAAACTTGCTAATTCCCCCATTCTTCCCAGTATAAGGATCAGCATCAGCATTCTCAACCCTCCAAACAGCCTCAAAATCTCCCTTACTATCCCCTCCCTCATCCCAAGTCCAAGAAAACCCCTGTGGATAAGCTCCCATCATACAAAACCCCTCCAACGGCACCTCAGATAACTCAATATTACTATCAATCTTCCTAGCATCACCCGTCAAACAACCAAAACTCGCCGACGTAGCATCCGGATCATAAGATTTGTGCGAAATTCCCGCTGGAATGACAAAGAGATCTCCCACTTCAACATCAACTTCTATACCGCCGTCTTCGTAGGCTTGACCGTAGGTATGGTCTTCCCAGTTGTCAGATAGGTCTGCGACACCCCAGCGGATCTTGCCGGGGCCGTGGACGACGATCATGGCTTCGTGGGTTTGGGAGTGGTAGTGGGCGCGTTGGTGTTGGCCATAACGAACGAGCCATTGGACGTCCCAATTGTTTGATCTGAAGGTGTCGAATGCGGCTGTGCGGTCGACTTGTCCATCTTTGACGAAAGCCTTTTTGTAGAGGAGGAGGGGCTTGGGTGAGTTGGGGACCAACTTTGTTGGTTTGATGTTGTAGAGTATTGGCTCAGGCAATGAAGACATGTTGAAGAGAGAGGTAATGAGACTCAGATAGAGTTATGTGGGTTATGATTGTGCAGTAGATGTAAAGTTGGGATGGACAAGTTGTTGAATGCAAGTAGTTAGCCTATACTGCTGAAGCTGAACTATATAGCAGAACATAGTAAGAAGCACGTATTTAACTTAACTCGTACACAGGTTTCCAATCTGGTATGTGGAGATCCCGGTCACAAGGTCCATGGAGAGATACCAGACTAGCATTCCCCCACGATAAGCAATAAGCTACGGTTAGCAATTCCGACGAATTGCGGGGACAAGCCCAATCGCCAGCCATCGGCAACCACAACCGTTTGATACCGGTATCATGAACCGTATCTCTTTGTGTTAGTTCTAGACTAAGAAAGCGAAAATGCAACTACAAACGCGGGGTACGGCAAATAGCTTGTGAGATCAACCTGTTGCCACCAATAAACGTGATAGTAATGTTGAGATAACGATGGAATATCAGTGCCGTTTTGGATGGAACGATCAGATCAATGATACGTTCCATGATTTTGTAAACCAGGAACTAGCTGGTAGAGTAGGGCGTTTCTCTAATTAGGCGAAGGCGGACACTATTTCTCGGTATCTGGTAAGTTAGCCTTCTTTCTATATAAGCCACCTCAGATCTCGTTGAATGACACCAGCTCATTCCAGAACACCTTCTCGTCATACAAACCAACCATAACAGAGTCAATCATGCCTCACTCTGGAGGTCTTGACGGCCCTCTGCCAACCTTTCTTTCCAACAACGCATTCACTAGCAATACTTCTTACGAATCCAAGATTCCAGATGTAAAGATTACAGAAGTACCCTCCACTACGCCAGAGTTAAAGACAAGATCATCTGCTTCACAACTATGTATGGATCAAGCCAGACCTTTAAAGGTCATCTATATAGGCGCCGGCATCTCGGGTATATGCGGTGCTGTTGAATTTCGCAAACAGGTCCCTGATATCGACCTGGTCATTTATGAGAAGAATCCTGACCTTGGGGGAACTTGGTATGAGAACAGGTAAGTGGTATCCAGATATAGGGAACAGCAGAAGCTAACATACTTGGCTGCTCAGATATCCAGGCTGCGCATGTGGTAGGTGACCTCTCCAACCCTGAAGATATATGTTCCTAACGGACTTCTAGATGTCCCAGCGCACGCCTACCAGTTAACATATGAGTCCTCACCAAGATGGAGTTCCTTCTTCGCCTCAGCGCCCGAGATTCTCCAATACTGGAAAGACGTAGCGACAAAATACAACGTCAGAAAACACATGCGCTTTCAACAGAAGTGTATCGGCGCAAGGTGGGACGAAGACAAGAATAAGTGGTATGTTCAGCTCAAAGACTTGAGTACGGGGGTGGAATACCATGACTCTGCCGATGTTCTCGTTACTGGCGAGGGAGTTCTCAATGAGTGGAAGTGGCCTGAGATCGAGGGTATTAAGACTTTCAAGGGGAGTCTCCTCCATAGTGCCAATTGGGATCCCAAGATTGACCTGAAGGTGAGTGTCCCCACTCCTGGATGCTCGGGAGATGTCACTGACTGGAGTCACAGGACAAATCTGTCGCTGTCATCGGATCAGGAAGCAGTGGTCTTCAAATCGTTCCCGCAATACTCCCCGAAGTAAAGCACATGGACCACTACATCCGCGGCCGCTCCTGGATCGTCGGCCTCTTCGGCGACACAGAAACCCGTCAACGGATCCATGAAGCAGGCGGCAACTTCAACTACAGTCCCGAGGAGATCAAGAAGTGGGAGACAGACCGCGAAGCATACTTGGAGTACAGACGAGCCATCGAGTACACCATCAACAAAAACTTTGGTGTCCTCTTCCATGGATCAAAGGAACAGACTAGCCTTCGTCAAATCGCTCAGGACTCAATGATGCAGAGACTCAAGGATAAGCCTGAGATTTATGGTCATCTTTTACCTGAGTTTTCGCCTTACTGTAAGCGTATGTCTCCTGGGCCCGGCTACTTGGAGGCGTTGGCATCGCCAAAGGTGGACACGATTACCTGTGGCATCCTCAAGATCAATGAAACTGGGATCATCACTACAGACGGAGAGCATCACCCAGTCGACGCCATCATCTGCGCAACAGGCTTCCAAACCTCCCCCGCGAATCGAAGTTTCCCCATCTACGGCGTCGACGGCATAAATCTCCGCGAACGCTTCCAAAAGCGCCCAGAAACATACCTCAGCGTCTGCACCGACGGCTTCCCCAATTTCTTCCAATCCATGGGGCCCAATTCCATGCCCGGCGCTGGAAGTCTTCTCCTCACCATCGAAAAGACAAATGTCTACATCAGCAAGATCCTCGCACGAATGGCCTACGATAACATATCGCGCATAGAACCCAAGCGTAATATGGTACAAGCTTTTACGAATTATTGCGATGAGTTTTTCAAACAAACTGTTTTTGCAGAGGAGTGCAATTCTTGGTATAAGACGTATGAGGCTGGTGCTTCGCGTGAGGAGCATAAGCGTGGGCGCATTACAGCTTTGTGGCCAGGGAGTAGTTTACATTGTATTCGAACGTTAAGTAACCCTAGGTGGGAGGATTTTGAGTACAAGTATTGTGATGATGATGAGTTTGGATGGTTTGGAAATGGGTGGACTTTGGCGGAGAAGTATGTTACTGAGGAGGTTGAGTCTTTGACTTGGTATCTTGATGATACTAAGATCATGGAGAAGGTTAGGGGATCGGAGACTTAAGCTTAATTGGGATTACATGTTCTAAATCCACTTCTTCGACGCGTGTGTTGCTGTATGCATCCTGGTGCCACGACGCGTTCCTCTTCCAAGATAAGATATGGTCGATGACGTAGTGCATTAAAACAATAAACGGAATTTGTTTGAATGCCAAGAGTGTGTTCGGCTCAATGTTTGGCCGATTCCTTTTAAGTGTTCCGCGACAGGATCACGCCTTTGTTGAGGTCAGTTTTTGGGGTTCGGACCGTGTTGAGCGTGTGTGTCGTGACATGGAGCAGCAGCCAACATCTGAAATTGATAGAAGCTTAAGAACTTGTTCCATTAGTAAAGTAATATTAATCTACTAAATTATAGACTAAATACTCTGTCTATCTCGCTGAAATGGCTGTAATCATGCACAATAATGTTCTTCTTTAGGGTAGCTATCGTCGCGTACCTCCATCATTCACGCACCACGCGTGGGCCAATCAACAGTGGAGCCTCGATTCAATGGTCAGGGCCATTTCTTCCAGCCTACAAGTTGTTGGAGTTTCGCCGCTGGACTTACGTTACACAATACAAGGCTGATTATGAATCCAAGTCAGACCGAGACACGATATGCGAATCACTTACGTATGCATATTGTTCAAGAATCGCATTCGCATTTCAGCAGAAACAAGTTCAGGGTGCTAAAATAAAGCATGTCACTTACCCCAGGGAGACCGCGCGAGGTGACCCAGTTATTCTGTCACTAGACACTGATCGGCGGTCTTTCGGACTGTCCGGGATGCCGCCACTACGCCAAGGACAGACGGGGCGCGCGGGATGCGACTGGAACACCCCTGTTCAATTCATCATCAGCTCAAGCCCTACATACAATTATCGATGAGCCCTGAACAAGAGGTAGGTCGAGACCTCTCAGCCGCTGAATATGATCATGGATAGCGACGGAGAGAACAATAGCGTCGTCTCGTCGACGCGCCGGATCCCGGAACAGAAGCTGTCCGTAAGTCTAACTATTTCCGTCCCATTTCCGAGCAATGGCAATCATCTGACGCTCCATAGTGCGACCAATGCAGACAAAGAAAGGTTAGCGAACATGAGAGTCTGTATGAGAACATCCACTCACTTACTGTCAGGTTAAATGCGATCGAGTGGATCCTTGTGGGCCTTGTCAAAGGAAGCAGATACATTGCTCTTACCCAGCTGGCTTCAAAACGCGAGCAAGACGGACTCGTGCATTAGTATCCGATGGATAGTAGGTCGGCGGTCTTTGCAGACACATTGATGGGACTAACCCAGACCACAGTGAGGACAAACTAAACGATATCTCCGAAAAGCTGGACCAAATCAGCTTCGCAGTCAACAAAATCACGTCCCCTCTTCCTCATTTGCAAGGAAGTTCATCGGCAGCCCATACCGCCCTGACGTCCCACATCACACCAAAATCCTACACAGACTCCCCGGCGGAAGAAGCTGCTTCAAACGATGATTCGACATCAGAGTTGGATGGCGACGTTACGCTTACTACTCAAGCGACATTCGCAACGAACTTTCTGGAGCAGGTAGTCAACAGCAACAAAGGATCCAATCAGCCCTCCGAGATTGAGAAAAGTCTGGACGCTTTACGAAAAGTATTAACAGCAAGGAATGCCGACAATGGAGATCCTGGACTTGTTGATACCCAGCGGATTCTGTCTCCGACTAGTCAAGGAGGCTATCAATTGCCCCCAATGCACTTGGCCATGATGGCTATACAGAGACTGCGAGGTGAGTCACTCAAATAAACAAGAACGTGCACTAATGGGATCTTAGAATTGCCTAGGTTGAAGTGCTTCTGGTGCATCGAATTTAACACCATCGGTCAGTTTGTAGAGTATTTCATGACAGTCTACTTCGGCAAACCCACGCTCGCCGACCTCATCATCACCCACGCAGGACTACAACGACTCTTATTCGAATGCGCCAAAACGGAGCAAAGTGCGACGCTTGAGAATGAGTTCCGGACACAAGGGATGCTCTGTCGCCAGAACCTGGAAACCATTCTGGCGGGACTTCCGTTCAATTTACCTTGTACATTTGACTACGTACTTGCTCTGTACATGGCGGTAAGTACAAGACTCCAATGATCGGGGTGGAATGGTGACTGATGTTCTCAAGTCAACGTATTACCTCGACAGATGCCGTATATCCCTCTCCTGGAACACCCTCGCGGCCGCAGCACAAATGTGCCAACGGCTCGGCCTCATCCGAGAAACCCTCCCCAAGCCAGAAACACGCGAAGAAAAGCAACGCAGAGGCAAACTAGTATCATGGATCCACATGATAGACAAGATGCTCTCCATGCGTCTGAGTCGTCCATCACTTATACGTGCTGGTGAAATCACGCTAAACTTTGAAGGGTTGGAGGCATTTGGGAGTGATGGCTTACCTCCGATTATAGCGAAGTGGATCAAGGTCTGCGACTTGCAGGGGAGGGTGTACGATGATTTGTACTGCCCCAGAGCGTTGTTACTGGGTGATGAGGCGAGGGCAGAAAGGGCGAGACAGCTGGCGGGGGAGATCAAGGTGGCTTTTGAGAGCAAGAGTGCAACTGAGGTATTTACTGACGTGTTGGTGGTCTGTTAAAATTCGCTTGCTGACATCAATAGGATCGGTTCATCGAAGAGTCGAGGATAGGTGTTGGTGATACACTAACAGACCTCTTCCAAAGAGCGGACCAGATTGCATACCTGTCTATGCTCTGTCTCATCTACAGGGCCATCAAGCCAAAGACGTCAACATCCTCCGCATTCTGCGACGAGTGTCTCAAAGTGGCGAAGCAAGCTCTGGATGAGCACAGGATATGTCTGTCTATACTCAAGGAAGGGGAGGCGGGGATGCTTGAGCATTACGTCCACTGGTAAGAAAGATCCTCGTATCGCGAGTCCGAAACTGACGTGAAATCAGGGCATTCATGGCAGTGCCATTGATACCATTCATCGTCCTCTTCTGCCACGCCATCGAAACCTGCGCGCCAACTCACTTGGAGAACCTAGCGGCCGTCGTCGAGATAGCACACATCAACACCGACCTCCCTGACGTATACAGAAAACAACTGCATCTGTTCAAGCTCATGTACGACGTAGCATGCAAGTACATCAGCTCGAGAACAACCCACCCTGCGGTACATGGATCAGGAAGGATACCCGATACACCCTTCGAGATGTTATTTGTTGAGGCAGGTGTCCCTCTTCCTGCCCAGCATGATCAGAGTATAGGATTCGGGGATTTTCCAGTTGGAGAAATGGATCAGAGCTTAACGCACAGCATGGAGCTGGGGAATTGGTTTGAGCAGAATCAAGAGATCTTTATGATGCTGGACAATAATATGTAGATGAGTTAATAATAAGGACTGAGCGCTTGCTTTACCAGTCTACCCCGGGAAACGCATTAGAAGGGGAAACGCAAAGGTGAACTCATACTCAGGACCACGATAGCTAAGGCCCTCTTAAACAAAGCTGTACTATTGAAGCATCGTGACACACATACCCAAGAGCCTAGAAGCTCACGCTGACCCGGGGTTTCCATAACAAGAACAATACCACCACCTGTGAATAAGGTATCTAAAGTCAGTTTGTTCACTTCAATTGGCACTATTATTTAAACAACCAAAAATGCACTCAATAAGATATCGGTTTGTCATTGGTCGTTCACTTCGCTACCTGTCACGGAACCCGTGGGCGCCGATAAGGTTTAGCCAAGCTTTCACTGCGTCACCCGTAAGAGTCATCCCATCCCTGTAGCAAATCGACCTAAAGCCACAAAAGAAAATGCGATCTGAGTCCAAGCCTGCGCAGCGCTGCTACAACTCCGTCCGTCCCTTGATCCTATGACGCCATGTATGAATCGCAATGCTCGTCCAAGTAAATCCTCCCGCGAACCGGTCCTCTATACATCATCGGTCTGCACGCGCAGATGGCTCTCCATCCAAGCTTGGACCAGTACGTCAAAATAAGATTAGCTAAATTCAGGCCTAAAATGCTCAGATTATTTCGGCTCTTAGGCCAAATTCTCCGATGCCCACAGTGGCCAATTCGGACTCGGACCCGGGGCTCGGACAGTCCGTAGCACCGCAGTGATCCGGTTTCTCGGCCCCCGGTACCATAGATACGGATTGAATGGTAACGGCTTTTTGGACCCGCGGCGATCCGGGATGACGTGAAAAGGGGCCTTGTCATTCCTCCGACAATGTCTTATTATCTGCTATTATATTTAGTGATGTTGAATTGAAGTAAAGCTTCTGTTTTCGTCTTGTATTTATCCTTACCTCCTTCCTTCAATTGTCGCCTTATCTTTTCCAGGAAGGCACGTTGTATCTAATCTAATCTTTACGTCATGTTAGCACACAAGGAAGTTGACCCATCGGCTTCATCAACAACGCTACAAGACAACCCACCTAGCGATGACAACACTTCAGCCGAACACACCTACGATGAAGAAATCCACCAACTAGCCCGAAGGCTCACCAGCCACTCTGCAGCATCAGGCCACGGCCCTTTATTTCCTCTTAACGACAACGCCTGTCTCGACCCCGAAAGCCCCCATTTCAACTCGAAAAAATGGGCGAAGGCATTTCTCAAGACTCGCACCGCTGCCTCCGATGGCAATGCACCTCGAACAGCCGGTATCGCGTTCAAGAACCTTAACGCGTTCGGCTTCGGCCAAGCGACGGATTTCCAGAACACTTTGGTCAATGTTGTCCTCAACGCAACCAGTCTGGTGAGGAAGCTTGGCGGGTACAATGGTCAGCGCATTGACATCCTTCGGAATCTTGATGGTTTGGTCGAAGCAGGCGAGATGCTCTGTGTCCTTGGACCTCCTGGCTCTGGCTGTTCCACGCTCCTCCGCAGTATTTCTGGTGAAACACACGGTTTCCACTTTGGCGAAGAATCCATTCTCAATTACCAGGGCATCCGACCGGAGCAGATGAAGAAGGCTTACAAAGGCGAAGCTATCTACACTGCTGAGGTTGATCACCACTTCCCCCACCTCACTGTCGGCGACACCCTTTATTTCGCAGCCCGCTGTCGCTGTCCACCAAATGACAAGCTTCCCGATGGTGTCACCGCGCGAGAATACGCCGAGCATCTGCGCGATGTGATCATGGCTATGTTTGGCATTTCACATACCAAGAACACCAGAGTCGGAAACGATTTCGTCCGTGGTGTGAGTGGTGGAGAACGCAAGAGAGTTACCATCGCCGAAGCGGCCCTTGGTTACTCCCCTCTGCAGTGCTGGGATAACAGTACACGAGGTCTCGATAGCGCCAATGCGGTTGAGTTCTGTCGCGTCCTTCGTACGCAAGCTGACGTCCTCGGTATTTCGTCTTGTGTCGCCATTTATCAAGCTCCGCAAAGCGCTTATGATCTGTTCGACAAGGTCATCGTCTTGTACGAAGGTCGTCAGATCTTCTTTGGCAGAACGGGTGAGGCACAAGCCTATTTTGAGAATCTTGGATTCGTATGTCCCGAGCAGCAGACAACCGCCGACTTCCTCACCTCGATGACCAATCCGACCGAGCGAATTGTCCGTCCCGGCGCCAACCCTCCTCGCACAGCTGACGAATTCGCTCTTGCTTGGAAGAACAGCCAGTCACGTTCCCGATTAATTGACGAGATCGACTATTACATCGAGCAGCACCCCTTCGATGGCCCAGATCTTCATCGCTTCTCCGAATCCCGACGACTCGACCAAGCCAGCGCCCAACGCGAAAAATCGCCGTTCAACCTCTCCTTCTGGCAGCAGTACACCATCAACCTCTGGAGAAGCGTCAAGATGCTCGTCGGCGACCCTACCATCACACTCACCATGCTCGTCACCAACATATTCCAAGCCCTTATCGTCTCCAGCATCTTCTACAACCTTCCTCGCGACACGACCAGCTTCTTCCGTCGTACGATGTTGCTCTTCTTCATTGTCATCATGAATGCATTCGGTAGCATTCTCGAAATCATGACACTCTACGAGAAGAGGAAGATCGTGGAGAAGCATTCCCGCTACGCCTTTTACCACCCCAGCGCTGAAGCACTATCAGCTATGGTCACCGATCTTCCTTACAAGGTCGTCAACGCTATTCTGATGAACACGACGTTATACTTCATGTGTAACCTCCGTCGCGAACCGGGCCCGTTCTTTGCCTTTTTGCTCTTTTCTTTTGCTCTCACCATGTGCATGTCGATGATGTTCCGGTTCATCGGCTCAGTGACCAAGTCTATCTCTCAGGCGTTGGCGCCCGCCTGTATTATTCTTCTTGGTCTGGTATTGTATGCCGGATTCTCAATTCCCACTGCCTATATGCAGAATTGGCTCGCATGGATTCGATGGATCAATCCTGTTTTCTATGGTCTTGAGAGTGTCTTTTTGATCGAGTTCCACGGTCAGGATTATCCTTGTTCGAGCTTCGTTCCTAGCGGACCTGGTTACGAGAATTTGAGTTCTGGCGAACGTGTGTGCAATGTCGCCGGCTCTGTACCTGGACAATCTTTCGTCAGAGGCCAAGATTATCTGCGCACATCATTCGGCTTTGTCAACAGCCACCGATGGAGGAATCTTGGTGTTCTCTTTGCGTGGGCCGTATTCTACATGGTCCTTCATCTTTTGACGACTGAGTACGTTGCTTCGGAGCGATCCAAGGGTGAAGTGCTCGTCTTCCTCCGCGAGTCCATCAACAAGGCCGCTGGCAAGCGTGCCAACGATGAAGAGGCTGGTTCTACCCTGCCTGCGGGTAAGCAGGAGGCTTCTGGTAACTCGAGCGAGAGGGTAGAAGTCGAGAGGCAGACTTCTGTGTTTCATTGGAAGGATGTCTGCTACGATATCAAGATCAAGGGCGAGGACCGCAGAATCTTGGACCATGTTGATGGCTGGGTCAAGCCCGGTACTTTGACAGCTCTTATGGTATGTGCAACTTATCTTTGCTGCAATGACCTTCTGACTAACTAATTTCTAGGGTGTTTCCGGCGCCGGTAAAACCACCTTACTCGACGTTCTCGCTAGCCGTGTGACCATGGGTGTCGTTTCCGGTGAAATGCTTGTCAACGGCCATCAGCGCGATTCATCCTTCCAACGAAAGACCGGATACGTGACCCAGCAAGATCTTCACCAAGCCAGCTCGACGGTACGAGAAGCTCTACGATTCAGCGCCATCCTGCGACAACCGGCAAAGTACAGCAGACAGGAACGCATTGACTATGTCGATACTGTCATTTCACTACTTGGAATGGACGCTTATGCTGACGCCATCATCGGCGTTCCTGGAGAAGGTCTCAATGTTGAACAACGCAAGAGACTTACCATCGGTGTCGAACTTGTTGCCCGACCCCAACTGCTTCTCTTCCTCGACGAACCAACTTCCGGTCTTGACAGTCAAACCTCTTGGTCTATCTGTGATCTGATGGAGACGTTGACCAAGAGTGGTCAAGCTATCTTGTGTACCATCCACCAACCTTCTGCTATGCTTTTTCAACGGTTCGACAGACTGCTTCTCCTTGCGAAGGGTGGTAAGACTGTCTATTTCGGCGAGGTCGGTCAGAATTCGCAGGTTTTGATGGACTACTTCACGCGCAACGGGGGACCTGCTCTGCCACCCAAGGCCAATCCTGCGGAGCATATGCTTGAAGTCATTGGGGCGGCTCCGGGTGCTCACACCGACGTTGACTGGCCCGCTATCTGGAGGCAATCGCCCGAATACAAGGCTGTTCAAGACGAGCTCGAGTCCCTCAAGTCTGCAAGCGGTTCGGCTGAGAAGCCTGTTCCAAATGGTGATCCTTCCGAGTACAAGGAATTTGCGTCTTCTTACTCGACACAACTTTGGGAGGTGACAAAGCGACTCTTCCAGGGATACTGGAGGAACCCACAGTACATGTACTCTAAGGTTCTTCTTTCTGTCGGCGCCGTAAGTGTACCGTCCTTTTTTGACTCATCTTGACTCAAACTAATCCCATTCACAGGCCCTATTTATCGGACTCTCTGTGATGAACGGCAATAACACCATGCGCGGACTTCAGAACCAGATGTTTGGTGTCTTTCTGTTCTTGACCATCTTTTCCCAAGTCGCCGAACAAATGATGCCGGTATTCGTGCAACAAAGGACTCTGTACGAGGCTAGGGAACGTCCTTCCAAGACATACTCGTGGCAGTCCTTCATGTTCGCCAATATCACCGTTGAGCTTGTTTGGAACTCGGTAGGCAAATCTTCATTTGGGCATCCAAATTCCTTACTGACTATGATCTAGTTTATCGGTGTCTTCTCCTTCATTGTTTGGTACTATCCCATCGGTCTGTACCGCAACGCCGAATGGACCAACCAAGTTGACTCCCGCGGCATTACCATCTTCCTACACGTCTGGATGTTCTTCCTACTCGCTTCAACATTCGCTCACATGATTATCGCCGGTCTTCCCGATCCCGACACCGCAGCTGGTATCCTCAACTTGCTCTTCATCATGATGTTCGCATTTTGCGGTGTTCTCGCAGGACCCGACGCACTCCCTCGTTTCTGGATCTTTATGTACCGCGTCAACCCCTTCACTTACGTCGTCGAAGGGTTCCTCGGCACCACACTAGCGAACGCGCCTGTTACCTGCGCGGAGAACGAGATCTTGAACTTTAGTCCCACGAATGGATCTACGTGCAGTGACTTTCTGTCCGATTACATCTCTGGTCATGGTGGATATCTTGCGAGTGGCAGTGGGAGTAGCACTACGGAGTGTCTCTATTGTCCGATGGCCACCACGAACGCCTTTCTTAAGACGATCAACATTACTTTTGATCATCGCTGGAGAAACTTTGGGTTGCTTTGGGTTTACGTTTTCTTCAACTGTGTTGCTGCTGTTGCTATCTACTGGCTTGTGCGGGTGCCGAAGAAGGGGAAGGGTAAGAACTAGGTGGTTTAGACAAAAGGTTTTAGACGTGGTTTGGACATTTGTTTCTGTGCAATCTCTTGCAATTCATTTTATCATCTCATAGAAGGTTCTATTTCTATTCTTTGGCTTAGTATAGACACTTATAGACTTAATCAGTATTGTACATCACTGCTCTCCCTTTGGTCAATGTGTTGTTTCATGATGTACACGGGATGACTCTTGCGGCATGACGCACTGGAGGTTTGCCTAAACTTTATCGGCGTCCCCAGGTTCCATGATAGGGTCATTCATTAAACGAAAAAAAGTGTTATTCAGTTGAGTGCATTTTCTCAGAGTTTAAACAATCGGTACCAATTGAAGAGAATAACCTGCCTCGTGGTGCAATGTTCACTTCATCTATGAATTGTTCGGCCTAGAATCTTGGAAATCTATGTCTCAATCAGTGTGTGAAAATGCTTTCTTTTGTCAATCTCAAGCGACATTTTCTAATTATATTTTTCTTACTCGAAAACTGTGCCTTTATAGAGCAAAGATCCTCGTCATCAAGCTCGACACAGCTATAGATCTTCGACGACAGCTCCAGCGCTTGCATTGCGCGTCTGTTTCATAGCGGGAAGGAAGGGCAATCGTCCTTTTAGCTCACCATTTCTGTAACGTTGATACGCATCCGCTTTCGTAAAGTCGCTCATTGTAGAAAAGTATCGACACAGTTGTATTTGAGCGCAGAACACAACACCTCATCCCTTTAATGCTGCGACTATTCACAACCCGAAGTCTCTTAGCCCATAAGAAGCCTAATATACGAAGTATACATACTTTCTGTCCTAAAAATATACGAAAAGTCGGGGTGATCAAATGGTCAAAGTGCAGGATACGTACGGTTGGGGCAGCGTAAAGAGTGATTGTAAAGTTTCAACGCCTTCGGGATTATTTGAGTTAGGACTCGCATCCACGAAAGCTACGAGTTTGTGTTATGACTCTACACCGATACGACCGACAATATAAATAAATGCTCTGTCTTCAGCAAAAGCTCCTTCAGCACATCGTATTACACATAACCAAAGACCCAAGTCAGAGTTGAAACCCTGCTAACATCACGACTATTCCTTCGGATAGAAAAGCATCCCAAACTCGGTACTTTACTCAGGACGTTTCCTTTCAGAATTCATACCGACCGTCATGCTTGAGCGACCAGGTCTCCTTTGGGACGACTCAGGCATTTGTATTAAGCCGGTTTGGGAGCACGAAACCAAAATTGAAGATATTATCAAAGTCTTTCTGCGGCTAGGCTTCGCCAACAACCGCGATCAGCTTCATGTCTCAGTTCTCGGCCAAGGCGCGATAAACAAGGCCTACCGTGTTCAAATCAATCTCGGAAAAAGTGAAGACGAAAGGGTATGCGTGATGCGAATTTCGCTCCCCATCGATCCCAGCAACAAGATATGCGGCGAAGTTGCTACTCTCCAATGGCTCCGGCGTTATACTACCCTACCTGTTTCTGAGGTTATTGATTATATGGCCTCACCTGACGAAGATATCGGCTACGAATGGATTATAATGTCACTTGTACCAGGGCAGCCTGCTTTTAAGAAGTGGCGCAAGATGTCCATGGGCCAAACGAAGCATCTTGTTGAGCAAATCGCAAGTTATCAACATGAAATAACGGCGCGACCATTCAATTCCATCGGCACTTTGCGTAAAGTGAAAGATAGGTACGCTCCTGAGCAAATTGTTGACATGGAGTTTTGTTTCGGCGATCATTTCTCCTACAACATCAACAGAGGCCCTTTTTATTGCGCTCGCGACTGGTTTCAAGCGCTCGCCGATATTATTGTTATGGACTTTGAGCAAGTGCTTGACGAAGAAGACGACCAGTTCGAGCGTTACCTGCTCAAGCGCTATCTCAGTATCGCCGAGAGGCTGAGGAAGTTGATACCTACTCTATTCTCAGCTACACCGGAACGAACTGTACTTTGGCACCACGATCTCTCATTGCCTAATATGATCATCGGCAAAGACGGTAATCTCAACGGAATCATTGATTGGGAATGTGTTTCAACAATACCGATTTGGGCTTCCACTAATCCACCGAGATTTCTACGAGGCCGCGATCGCCATGATGAGCCACATCCAGACAGCTACTATCACGGTGATGTTCCTCCAGTGGATAAATGGGGGCGGGACAATGACGGAAGGTCTACAAAGTATTGGGATGACTTAATGGACTATGAGATGACGGTATTGCGGCCTCACTACGATTCTTGCAGGCGCCATCACAATCCTGAGTGGAAAAAGGACCTGACAAAGGACGAGAAACTGAAGTACGACTTTCTTGATGCGATCAATCTATGTAGAGCTCAAGACTTTGGCGGTGCAGTAGATGACTGGCTTGATGAGCTTGAGGACGGCAAGATCATTCCGCTGGAATATAGTGATTAAGCCTTCCTTCCCCTTAGAAACAGACGCGCAAGGCAAACTCAGGAGCTGTCGCCAGAGAGATCTATTGCCGTGCGAACCTGATGGCGAGGCCTTTTGCCTAAGTGCTATCCTACATCTAGGCTATCCGACCTAAGCTTTAAGATCCTTAGCTTTAGCTCATAGAATAATACTCCGACGTTATTAGGTTAGACGAGTCCACATTTTGAAGCACCGTGACTCTGATTTGCATCACCAATGAGGAGGTGACGGGAGATGGGATTTCTGTCGTCTATTAATAAAGAAAAAGAGAGTCGAGTGTTTTGGTACGAGACTCGAGTAGCGAGGGATGAGATGTCTACTATCATTAGTACCTCAGATAGCTAGACTTGACTGTTGGAATTAGACCTTCCTTCCTCCTTTGTCTACAACTTCAAGATATCCATGATGCTGTACAAGTTCCATTACCCCACGCTAAGAACATCTCGCTGCCCGTGATCAACTGTGTGAGATAGCACAGTAGAACAGGAGTGGATAACATGCCTCAAGCTGCAATGTTCACTTCATCTATGACTCATTCGGCCTAGAACTTTCACTGCATAAGTTCTCAAGGTGTTGAAATGACTTATTCTGTGAAGTACCCATACGGGCTGAAAACACAGTACTTCAATCACCTCAACTCCCAGGGCAATACTCCTGTTAGTCCGGGGTGTTGAGTAGGAAGAATTGCATTCTTGAGATAGTTCAAGGGTAAAACCATTATCTCCTTGATGCGCTGACTGTGTACATCCTGTTTCGCCAATTGCCTAGCTAAGCAGAAGGCTAGTAGATACTACTTATATATCCATTCCAAAAACAGCTAAGATTAAGGGCCATTGCAAGATGGAAGTGCAGGATATCGCCAGCTGGGGCATGAAGGATACCATAGACTCTCAACACATAGGGCATGAGTTAAGCTAAACTCTTCGTCCTTTACATTGTTTCAAATCTGCATTGACCTTTCGTCGGAACTCGCCTTTCTTCATCCAACAGCCGGTTTTTAGCAGTCTTCCCATTATGACACTACTCGATTTGGGCTCTACTGCACAGTCAGTTTGTTAGTACAGACCCAGATTTGAAGACGAGGATAGCGGTAGCGTGTCGGAGGAAGTGATCGTTGAAAGCATAAAGGACGAAATGATCTGGTCGCCTTGCGGTAGATTAGATAGAACCAGAGGCTACTTTGTTTTAACATGCCAAGTCTTGAAGGATAGTTCTTCTATCTCCCATCTGGATAGCCAGGGGTGCAGCACATGAGAACTAAAAAGTACCAAGGAAGGACGACACTACCTAATTAATCAATTGATCCTATCTAAGCTCTAATAAACATGCTATCTTACTGCTGTTCACTTACCCTGCGATTTGCAAACTTCCCTCAAAGCTGAATATATGCAGCCAGGCCTCCCTCCCCCAAGTTCCTCCACAATATTCAACTAGATGGTGTCATCCGCCGATATGAGTCTAACTTTGGTCCGTAAAAGTGGAACGTAGCGTCGAGTATCCTGTGTGTAAATATCAGGTCCTATCCCATGTTTCAGCCCCGGTAATTGTAAAGGAGCGACTTACGGTGGAGTTCTTGGCGGACCTGTTCAGCGGCCATGGGCATGTAAGGAGATACGAGGACTGGTCCAGCTACAGTGCGGCCGCCTGCAACTTGAAGGGATTTGATCCTGGTCTGCCTATTCACCTGCACCTGTAGGTTGAATTCTCCTGCGGACGTGATGCCCTGCATATCGAGACGGAAATTCATATTGCTGTAGATAGGGTTCGAGGCGGCCGATGGCGGGAAGTTTTCCAGTCGAATGGCTGGAATGTTGTCGATGAACGACTTCAGCTGACTCTTAGCGGCGTTGTCACGCATGATGTCGGTTAGGGGTAGAAAGCAATAGATGTTGAGTAAATTGGTAAGAAGAGTGCGGTGTATTAAACACGGAGAATACGGATGATAGAATGTCTCAAGTCTGATCTTGGTATGCGGTTCATGTTACTGGTAGTGCCGATAGCAGGTGTTAATATAGACATCGGCACATGGGCTTTGTTCGGGTCAAACCTGAAGTTCAATGTGCGCTTAAGCTGTTTGGAAGTACAATAGAAACATCTTGTGAGGTACGGCGTTCAAATCACTGACAAGTGAATAACAAATGAATTGTTCTGACACCCGGACAGGTGAGCAATCCGGCAAAGACAGAACAAAAAGCATATATGAGCTTCGGTTGAAGCAGCACAAAGGGTTTCAGAACAAAGAAGAGGTACCACCCCACTATCTCAGGAACCTATATAAATACAGGCATTCCCCTCAGTTTGTGTAACCGGTACCATATCCTTCCCATCACACTCAACCTCTATAAGAAACAACATCTACGACACCTTCTACACCTTCTACAACAATAAGACATCATCTGCAACACCTCTTACAAACTCAAACTCTACAACACAACACCATCATCATGACTAAAACCGAGCGACCAGGCCTTGTTTGGGAAAGCGGATTGTTCAGTCCTTCGCCAGCCTGGGAATGCGAACCTAGCCTCGCCATTATCTCGAAAGTCGTTCAAGAGACTTTGGGTCTCAATTCCGACGAGTGCAGCGTCTCGTTTCTCGACTCCGGCGCCATCAACAGGGCCTACACTGTTCAAGTCAAAGACGAGAAGAACAAGTACATCATGAGAGTCTCGCTTCCCCTCGACCCCAAGAACAAGACAGCTTCTGAGGTCGCCACTCACAAATGGCTCCGCAACACCAGCATCCTTGTACCTGAAATCATCGCATTTGATGATTCCAACAAGAACCCAATCGGCTATGAGTGGATTTTGATGCAGTACATGCCTGGTCAGTGTCTTTACAACAGGTGGCGCAAGATCCCCTGGGAGGATAAGATTGCTCTGGTCAAGAAAGTCGCAGACTGTCAACTGGAGTTGATGAAGTCGACCTTCAAAGGCATCGGCTCGCTGAGAGAGACAGAAGCAGGAATAGTACCCGGTCATTGCGTTGCCCAGGAATTCGTTGTTGGAGACTGTTTCGACTACGACGTGCCGAGAGGGCCTTTTAGTTGCAGTCGCGACTGGGTCAAGGCCCGCGCTGACATCGCCATCCATGATCACACCGCGAACATCAAGAAGGCTGAGGACGGCGAGGACGATGAGTACGACGAGGATGATCTAGAAGACTTGGAAGCCCACTTGCATGCTGTAGAGCGGCTTGCCGAGACGGCACCTCTGATATTTCCTGAGGAATTCGAATGCACAGTACTTCGACATATGGACCTGTCTTTGTGTAACATGATGGTTGATGAAAACAATCAGTTGTGCGGGATTATCGATTGGGAGTTCTCTTTGGCGGTGCCGCTCTGGGCCGCTGCTGAGATTCCAAAGTTTCTAGAAGGTAACCAGTGCGATGAGAAGCCAGATCCCGATAACTACGGGCCTCCTGAACCAGACGCAGAAGACAAAGATGGCCTAGATGACGAAGGGAAGTCTTCGAACTACTGGGAGCAGTTGATGAACTATGAGACGACTCAGTTGCGGAAGGTCTATAAGGACTATATGGGCGAACGACAGTGCCCTTCTGATCTTCACGAGAACGGTGCAGTCAAGAACGACTTCATTCTGGCAATCGACGATTGCAGTATCGGGTTCAACATTCGCCGAACTGAAAGCTGGCTTGATGAGATTGAAAAGGGGAACTTTGTTCGATTTAAAAAGGAAGGTTGACCCAAGTTCATCTATATCTAGTTTATTTATCCTAAGCCTGAGCATACTCTTTGCCTCTGCTTCCGTCCATAGCAGAACCTTTAGAATAGACAAATGATATAAAGCTTTTCGTCACAAAGCTACATTTTGAATCATGAGCTTGCATTACAAACGAGTAGCAAGAAATGAAATTTCTTATCATCTATTAATAAATAGAAATAGAGTCGACTGTTTGTTACGAGACTTTTTTCCTTTTTTCCTCCCTGGCAGAGACAATCCTAGCCATCAATGTAAATACGTGCTATCGCCGCCCAGTCATTCCTCAAAAGTCAGATATCGTCTCCGGTTCCTCTATTATCGGTCTTGCATTCCACTCATCCTCCCGCAGTGAGAAAAACGTCAATATCCCCGAGTAATCCAACAAATCCGGGCATGCTTCCAAAAGATCATCAACCTCCGCTGGCGATGGATTATAAGACAGCTGAACGTCCAAGGTCCTTAGCTTCTTTACTTTCTTGCAGGTCTCCAGCACAAGCGGCCCTACTTTGGTAAAGTCTATTCCGAGATGGCGCAAGGTGGACGAGTGAGCGGTGATCATGTTTGCAATCGCGTTGTTCGTACGCTCGTCTGCTTCGTCGTCGTCTTCCTCTCCGTCTATTATTTCCAACCATTGATTGCACCAGAGGCCTGACAACGTGATCTGTCGAAGTGGAGCTTTGCTCTCAGCAATGGCCTGAACATCCTCCATTGCCGTTATGCATTCTCGGTCGAGGACGAGAGTCGTCAATACTGTCATGTGCGGCATGATCCGGACTATCCAGTCTGACAATTCCTCAATACTCCGCACCTTCAACAGTTGAAGTGTGGAACCCCAGTTCTTGCATGCTTGTTCGAGATCGCCCGATAGCGTCAAGGTGTCGTGAAGTTTCAGCTCTTGCAGGTTGGAGCACTGCATGGAAAGTCTGGGGAGATCGTCGTAGCCGTGACTGAGAGATCTAACATAGAGCGCGCGTCTGGGTTGGAGCCTTAAGCTGTGCAGGAACCCCTCTCCGCCTTCTCTATCGAAAAAACGTGGAGATTGCGAATAAAGATACTCTTCTCCTATTCCATAGAACAGTTTGCATGAGTATACCACTGCGATCAGGGTGGTTTTTCGAGAACCGTAGTCAAAGTCGTTGACATGGCTGATGATAAGGCGGTAAATCTCGGTCGGCAGCTGTGGCGGAGACCAGTCCATCTTTGCCTTGTCAGGATCAGGCAGCGCAGCTAGGAGCGCATTGCGCTCAGCATCAAGCCCAGAAGTAGGCGATTCCTTGTAAGAAGGGGCATTCTCAATATCAGCAGCGGTGGGCTTTTCCGACTGACTCGGCGGCATAGGTGGCAATAGGTGTAGAAGTTGGTTGTTGTTTTGGTGTTAAGGCTGAGGTCAGTTGGTCACGCAGATCACGTGGCCTAAGCGCTACGACAAAAAGATGGTCCGGTAGCTCTCGATTCTGAATAACCCCAGTAGAATATACGTTCCTCGGGGATTAGAAGAATTGACCCCGAGATCCTAAGAGACAAAATAATTTGGTCATTTAATCCCGGATTAGTCCAGTACTTAGGCAGCTTTATAATTGTAGCCTAAGCTTTAGAAGACATTTCATCCCACCTGCCACCCAGGAATAATTGTGAACAGATCTCGAAGTAAAGCTCAGGTAGGATCACATGGATCAGAATGGATAGAGGTCCACTGGTTAGGTGGGCAAAAATTCAAAAACAACATACAACAGCGGGGATTCGCTGGTCGTCACCGACCCAACTACTAATCCGCCGGTTAGTGGCTTGACTATGGGAGAGCGGACGGGATCCCGTATTTTCCACTACCTTTGGTCGTATG